>NMRA01000394.1:0-20162 GCA_002633005.1 Phoronis australis | reverse complement strand
TTTTTATTGATAAGTATGTGAATATGTCCGATACCTTATTATTTATTGCAGTTTCGTTGTTTACTGTTTTGTAAAAAGGGTGCATTGTAAGACAGGTGTTACCCAGGTACTTTTTGTTAATTCGATTTCTGAGCAGTAAGTGTTATCTGCAGTATTTACCTATGCCCCTGAAATGAAATTTAAAAGTGAAAGGTGCAAGTGGTAAAAAAACAACCCAATAATTTGTGTTGCTGATAGCGTGCACTGTTCTTGCCAATTGCCCCACTCTTGGCGGATTATTTTACTTTTTGATTTTTCCCACCATCCCGCTACACTATCAAAATGTCCCGCTTTTTGAGACGTGGCAACACAGATACATTATCATACACCTCCGTGATTTCCAACGCACTATTTTTCCATTCGATTAAGAAGAAAATAAACTTGACATTTCATGGGCTTTTGGGGCACTCACACTTGCCAATGCGACTTTAAAAAATGAAAACAGAAAACACCACCTGTCGCTTTTGCGTGTAACGTCTCCTGTTTGGTAAGAAACGCTGTCGGTACGTTTTTACGTTTTCGTGTGTTGCCGCGAACATTTCACCCGTGCGTTTTGGCTTAGACCCGGATGTCCCGCTTTGTATCTGGAAGTTTCGCGTTTCAATCCAATAATTGCCAGTTTTTCATCCCCGAATGTTGACAACTATGAAACACTGGTTCATTGGTCTCTTTGTCCTGAATTGTGTTATTTTCCAGAGCCCACTTTCTTTAGTAACATACAAAAGTTTGGAACACTTGGATCCGTCAGAAAATATGCTCTATCATCTTTGGTCATACACGAGCCAAATTTGTAAATTAAAAAATCTTCGAAAGGCTTAAGAGGTAAAGCCTTGGACGCAGTAGTTAGACACCATCTGTAGTCAACGTTGGTAAGGAACTTCTCAGCAGGAACACACATGCCGATTTTCATAAATGTTGCTTTGAATGGTGTGGCAGATACGTGTAACAAATAATGCAAATAATCAAGAGGTGGAGCAGGGTGGGTACGTGAATTCTACTCGAAAATTAGGCTAGGAATTACATGAAAAGATACCATGAATACACATATTGAAATGTAAAAAAATAAAATTGCCACTGGAGAACACAGCGGAAGTCACATCACAAGAAAAACGCTCGCCAAATCTCACAAAGATCCTACAAGGATTTAAATAAATACAGCGGAAAAAGTGGAAAAGGCCACTTGGGCAGCCATAGTAGCCAGAGAAAACATATTACATGTTGACAAGGTGTGCCACTCGGTTCTTACGTATACAGATCGAGCTGGATAGAGCCTCTAATGAATAAAAATACTTACTACACCCTTTAACACCGTCGCCGTGACAATCACCTGTGGATTATGAAAAGTCAATCATTCAGGGCCCGGGTGAGAAGAAATGTAATGTCAAACGCTGTCTGTATCAATCACAACTTCAAAATACCAACCAACCTTTAACGCTTGGTTCAACCTAGGACCAACTTCCAGGTTCAACAGGTCATGACAAGTGAATTTCAACGGTTACTTGATCAGTTGCTCGTAAGTTTCAAATCACTTTTGCTGATGAATTAAAGGTGATTCCAACACATTTTTGACTCCACGAAAGCGATGCAGACTTTTTTGGCAAGGAACACCGAAGTTGCGCTTTATTACAATAATTTGGAAACAAATATGTTGTAAACTACTTGTGTACCGTGGACTCAAGCATTTCGCAAAACGCAAAATAATGCAATACATTACACAATGACATCAACTTTTCTCGCGAATGTCTTGTTGGTGTTGCCTTGGGTACTCAAATGAATGATAGTTCCAACTACGGGATGCTGTTTTGGTACTGTCAGAAGACATTACCAGGAACTGGAGTTATTCAAGCAGCAAATCAAAAAATTTTGGCTATTCTCCGAAAGTAATTAGAGAATTTCTGCTTAACAAATATGAAAAATATACTAGTGGAAAAAGTGGTCCTTTGTCGACATTACGGGATTAGTTTGATTGTTCCGAAACATAAGTAATAAATTTAGTGTCATGCAGGTCGCACGCGCGCTTGGAGCAAGAAACTTTAAATGTACGTTTCTGAAATGAGCTTAGCGCGAAAAACTCCCGCGGGAAGCCAAACGCGTCATGACAAACTGCAGTCATGTTGCAGTTTAGAACTAAATTGAAGATTGACAACATCCCTGGAGAATAATATGTCTAGTTTGCGATCATGACAGTAACAGAATAATAATCGCCATGACCGGCTTCATAGGTGAACCGTGGCTAGGCTGTTTATCCAGCAGTGTCTACCTAGTCCGTTTTTCATTAACTTATTTGGGTGGAAATGAAAATGCCGTTTTATTGCTTGAGAATCACTTTAGGGAGAAACAATCAAGGTAGGGTATTACATTTAGCATGTTGTACCTAAGTTCCCTGATTACCTACACCAACCCCGATCACCGGTTGCCACATAAATTACGTAAAATCTCACCAATTTAGGACACCATATGGAGGACAAGTGAAATTTATGTCTTCATTTTTTAATAAAAGATCGGTAGCAGCAAATAGATGCTATATGCCATGGCTACCTTCAGACAATGTTTCCAGCAACTGTGAACATTCAAAACAATATTAGAAGACCAATTTTGGAAATTATTTTGTCCGAAATTGGTGAGATTTTTACCGTACTCTACGCAAATCAGCCAGCACTCGGTTTTCGCGCCCCACTAACTGGTCAGCGGTGATGACTTAAGTTCACTAACCTCGGTAGCCCAAAATTTTATAAAAAAAACTTAGGCTACCGCCGTCCGACAGTTTTACGGCACGTCAATCCCCGTGAGGCAAAAACGCATCACATCATCAACGAATAAGCATAAGAATGTTTACATGGATGGGTGCAAATGCCCCGGTTGACGCCAGTTTATCACCACCCCTTCCACCATTCCCATGCACCTCAGGTTTCACTGGCCCCGTCCACTTTACGTGTTGCCTCGAGAATTCCAGGCCCTCGCCTGCCGTGAGATCTCTCCACCACCCATTCCACCATGCNCAACTACGGGATGCTGTTTTGGTACTGTCAGAAGACATTACCAGGAACTGGAGTTATTCAAGCAGCAAATCAAAAAAATTTGGCTATTCTCCGAAAGTAATTAGAGAATTTCTGCTTAACAAATATGAAAAATATACTAGTGAAAAAAAGTGGACTCCTTTCTCGACATTACGGGATTAGTTTGATTGTTCCGAAACATAAGTAATAAATGTAGTGTCATGCAGGTCGCACGCGCGCTTGGAGCAAGAAACTTTAAATGTACGTTTCTGAAATGAGCTTAGCGCGAAAAACTCCCGCGGGAAGCCAAACGCGTCATGACAAACTGCAGTCATGTTGCAGTTTAGAACTAAATTGAAGATTGACAACATCCCTGGAGAATAATATGTCTAGTTTGCGATCATAACAGTAACAGAATAATAATCGCCATGACCGGCTTCATAGGTGAACCGTGGCTACGCTGTTTATCCAGCAGGGTCTACCTAGTCTGTTTTTCATTAACTTATTTGGGTGGAAATGAAAATGCCGTTTTATTGCTTGAGAATCACTCTAGGGAGAAACAATCAAGGTAGGGTATTACATTTAGCATGTTGTACCTAAGTTCCCTGATTACCTACACCAACCCCGATCACCGGTTGCCACATAAATTACGTAAAATCTCACCAATTTAGGACACCATATGGAGGACAAGTGAAATTTTATGTCTTCATTTTTTAATAAAAGATCGGTAGCAGCAAATAGATGCTATATGCCATGGCTACCTTCAGACAATGTTTCCAGCAACTGTGAACATTCAAAACAATATTAGAAGACCAATTTTGGAACTTATTTTTGTCCGAAATTGGTGAGATTTTACCGTACTCTACGCAAATCAGCCAGCACTCGGTTTTCGCGCCCCACTAACTGGTCAGCGGTGATGACTTAAGTTCACTAACCTCGGCAGCCCAAAATTTTATAAAAAAAACTAGGCTACCGCCGTCCGACAGTTTTACGGCACGTCAGTCCCCGTGAGGCAAAAACGCATCACATCATCAACTAAAATATGTCTAGGATAACCAACCAACCTTATTTTAGCTCAAAATGACATGGAAAAAGGTTGCCTTCGCCTTTAAAATCTAAAGGTATGTTTACGTTTTCAGAACTTAACACGTTTTGAAAAATTCTAAAAGCTAAAAAAGTCCTGACTCAGATGGATTTGCTATAAATTTTTTAAGGCTTTTATGGGCAGAAGTGGACAATTTGGCATTGACACATATTACTGATAGTTATGAAAAGAAGAAAATGTGTGCAACGCAAAGGTCTGCCAATATTACATTAATGCCATAATCTCTAAAGCCTTAACAATTTTCAAGAAATAAAGACCAATAACTTCTCTAAATTAATTTTTATAAATTAGCATCTGGGAGCATTGCAAATCGAATAAAATCAGTTTTGAATCAATTTACTTGAAGCCATCAAAGGCAGATTCCTTGGGGGGAATTGGAGACTCAGATGAATATGAAGTCATGAATTTCCGAGAGTATAATCAAATGCCGGGTGCATTATTACAGATAAATTTTGGAAAAGCCTTAGGCAGCTTTTCTTCGGAATTTGTGAAAAAACTTTTAGGTTTATTTAATTTCAAGAGTTAAATAAAACACTGGGTCTTCACTTTTTGTAGTTCGCGGACGTTTTGTACCAGAGATTGGCAATTTATCAGAGCCCTCTAAGTTGTGAACAGGGCGATCCTCTCTCCCCGAATATGTTTATCTTATCAGCAGAAATACTTGCCTAATTATTTGGAAGTGACAAAAGATGTTTTTCAGTAAATAAAACTGGATACGTTGTGTCACAATGTGCTGACGAAACAATTTTCCTTTTAAACGAGTCACCAGGTTCTTCTCTAGCAAATTGAACACGCTTGATAATTATGCTGAAATGTCAGGTCTAAAGATAACGCACACACCAGTGTTAGATATAGCAAAACATTTCTCAGGAAGAATTTCACCAGTGGCCTTGGATGTTGTATTGAGGAGATGCTAGATTAAAAATATTATTAATAAACTTTACTGTGAATCTATACCAAATGATATAATTAGTTTTAGAAAGAATGATTTTTCAAAAATGATATTCATTAGTTGGCATGTATGCTAAACACTACCAACAAATAACTGGATGATTTTAATAATAGTTTTTGAATTCGTCTGGATAACAAGGTTGAAAGGAATAAATGACAAATTTTAATCAGAAAAATAGAAGATGATGGAATAAAGATGCCAAATGTAAGAATATCACTATAGCTTTAAAAATTGTATGAATAAATTATTGTTATTATCGGATTCTAAATGCACCAAAATACCTTTTTGATATTGATATCAATTACTAGTAAAGCGGCCATATACATGTGCGTGCGATCGCGTGTGTATGTGTGAGACTGCGTTCTCGTATTACTAACTGTACATATGTAAAAAAGTAAAAGAGTGTTTTAAAAAAGATAAGTGGACGAATGTGTAAACTTCATGAACTAGAAAGGCAAGTTAAATACTTTTAGTTTCGTGCCCTAAGTGCTTCCTACGAAAAAAAGAAAAATGACTGATTTCCGACTTCGAGATTCTTAGTTCAAACAACTTCTCACATAAATCAACTGGACGGTGGGAGGGGTTCCTTAACCGTTATTGGTCATTTGCCGCCCGCCTGTAGGGAGCTGACCCGCCGCGGTTATCCTATCCTTTGGGTATATGGGGCTTAGAGGTTGTTACAACCTCGACAGGCTTATCGTCACTCTATCGCCTGCTTCAAGACTTATTACAGAAACAAACGTCCATATGGATGCTGGACGGCGCGATTGGGGAGGTGCAGCCGGACAAAACATTCGCAGTGGCGCCAGAAAGCGCGGACCTAGAAAGAAACGGAGAAGTAAAAGAGCTGGCAAACGTGCCTGACAGCTCAAGTACGAAAGACTTCAACTCAACCGTCTCAGGATTGGTTACTGTAATATGCGCAGCATACATGTACGTGGCAGCAAGCATGTAATGCAGAATATCTGTGCGAGCTACGACATTCTCCTGTTTCAAGAAACCAAACTCAAGGAGCTACCAGATTTTGAGCTCGAGGGTATCATTCTTCCTAGAGAGGGCATCGTCAATGGCCTGGCGTACGCAATCAACAAAGACAGCCACACCATGGTAGAGCTTGTGGATACTCACACTTTCACTACCACTGACAGGCAATTACAGATTATTAGTGTCACTGATCCTGGTTTCCGCGACCCATTCACACTAGTCAATCTGTACGGGGTAACTCCTCCACTAGATGTGACCATTGGAATTTTTTCCACAATATACTTCACATCTATCCTGACATTCTTATTGTTGGTGACTGTAATGCTCGGCATCCCAACTGGGATGTCTACGGTGTGAACCCGGATGGTAACGGTCTTGCCGAATGCCTTCCAGAACTAGATTTATATATTCTCAACTCTGGTGAACCCACAAGGATGGCTGAGAGACCGGGTGACAAGGACTCGTACATTGACCTCGCTTTGAGCAGCGACAGTCTACGCGACAATGCTGAGTGGCGTAGGAGTTGTCAAGCTGAAAGTGATCACTACCTGTGTGAGGTTCAACTACACCACCAACTGGAGGCTCCAGTAACAACTTATAAACGACCCTACAATCAAACCGAAAGGGATGAAATCTGAAAATCATTGTGCAGGCACGCCAAAAGCTTACATAAGCACGTATGCCACAACAGGAGACTGAATGCCCCTACTTGGTGGAATAAATATGTTGACACAGCCTAGGCTAGCAAGCGCTTCAAAGAGCGGGATTTTGATCGTGCAAGTCAAAACTGCACATCAGAAGAATGAGTGCACGGTCGTCAGAACAGCCAGAAACAGAGCCACTGCCCTGTTCAAACGCTCAGCATTCGAGGCTGCCAATCGTCGATGGGATGAGCTTTGCAGCCGATCCAACTTGACAGCTATAGATTTCTGCCTCTTCCATCGTAACATGGATAAAAGGCGCGTTCCTCCCAGATCCGTCCTACTGAATGCAAACAACATCATTCTCAGGAGTGACAGGAAACAGGGTGATGCTTTTCCCCTCCGTTTCTTCCAGTGACCACAGTTGTGAATCAGAGAGACCACCTCATCCAACAACTACATGGACTTTTCAAAACTGCTGAACATGACAGTCAATTCTCTACAGCAGAGATTGCGGATGCTATCAAAACTTGCAAAGAGGTTGGCCCTGGCCCCGATGGCGTGAGAGTTCCGACACTCAAGTTTTTGTCTGGCTTTCTGCTGGCCAAGCTTGTGAAGTCCTGTAACGTCAGTTAGGCCACTGGAATCATCCCTCACATCCGGAAAGATGCCTTCCTAAGTCCTGTACCAAAACCAAGAAAAGAACATCGCACACGCAAGGGATATCGCATCATACATGTAGTGATGCAGAACGCCATTGGAAAAATCCCTGAAAAGATCATGGCGCAAAGAATCAACAAATTCATTGAACTCTGGCTCCTCCCAGGAATCGATACTTTTCGATCTGGTAGAGATTCATGGGCCAATGCAGCTTCTGTTGCAGATGAGATGGGGCAAGGTTTTGAAAACAAAGAAAACACTCTCCTCGTTGGCCTTGATCTAGAGGATGCTTACAATTCTGTTCAGCTTCAAAACTTACTGACGGCATGCTTCATATCGGTATTCCTGTACGGTGCAATAGATGGGTGATGACTGTCCTCAACAGCCGGCGATGCATGCTAAAACATCGCACATGGCGTTCAGAATGGGTATCTGTCAACACAGGCTTACCCCAAGGTTCACCTCTGTCCCCAGTGCTGTTCAATACCTACACCCTTCCACTAGCCAGACTGAACCGCGCCGACTGCCGACTGCGTACCTTTGTAGACTACATGCTGCTGTCGTCACAAGGACAAACACATCATGAGATTGCCCACGATGCACAGTTTACATTGATTGAAATCTGGGAGTATTGTGCTACCAGCGGAATGAACTGCAATGGGGAGAAATGTGAAGCTCTCGTTTGTACTCTGGACACTCGCCTCAGTGTCGATGATTTCACTTGTCCTACCCACGATGGGACGAGGATTGCAACATCTGACCAGATGCGCCACATGGGTATAGAACTCCAGTGCAGGCTCAACTTTACAACTCAAGTTAACAATATGATCAGCCGTGCTAACAGGGCTGCTGCCGGACGGAAAGCGTAGGAAAGGCCCCTCTTCGTGCTTAATAATACCCTCGTCACTTCGGTCTTCGACTACGCTCTCCCCATGATCAACATCAGTAAAAATCAAATCAACAGACTTGAAAGACTCGGGTAATCACTGGATGTACGAGATCTACCTCAGTCACAGCATTACGCTAACTTGTCGGTGTTCCTAGCATTGCAGACAGACAATCTCTTCTACAACTTATTACTGCAGCCAAGGCTGTTCGAAGCCACTTCCATCAGTTACACAGTCAAGTGAAGACTGCACTTGACAGGTGCTTGAAACCCGTCCCTGCAACAACACCTTGTCCAATTCGCCCTAGACCTTTCCGTAATGCCTCCTACCAAAGACTTAGCAGGTGCTCGTGGATTGTTGCTACTGTAAACGCAACCATGGGCCTCATCGGCTAACACAGGATCGCACTAGATGCTTTTTGGCTGCCAGTACAAGAACTCTGTGAGAAAACGAATGTCACCCTTGCTTTCAACGGGAAAGCTCGGGAATGGCCTCCTGAAGTATCCCAGGCATTGTGCTGTCAGCAATGGCGTGATGTTGGCGGTTTTAATGCCATCGTTGTAGCAACAGATAGATCCTTCGATGGTGAAACTATTCGTGCGAGATGTGGTTACCAAATACTATGTGCTTACAACGTCATTGAGGAAGGCAGTGGCTGCCACCAAGTATACACAAGTAGTACACGGATGGAGTTTGAGGCTATACAATGTGCCCTAACTAAGCTGTCACTCCTAGACCTGGAGACTCACACTATTATCTTTGCCACTGATTCCATGGCAGTGTTGCTGAAAGTTCAATATGGAAACCTCCCAGCCAACTGGGGTGTCTTCCGATCACGCCACCCTCATCATATAGTGATCCGGTCTTTCGTACAAACCACGCCGGTGTCTCGATAAATGAGCGTGCAGATTACCTCGCTGGCTCATACACCACCAACCAACCCCTCTGCTTATATTCGGCTGCTGTTAAGCTGCTGGCTCACAAACGCATCCTCGAGCAGACTTCGTCCCAACTGGCTAAGTTCAATGATGGTAGCCGAGTGCTCGAACCGGCATTATTTATGGCCACGCTGCTTATTCACAAGAAGAGCCGTGCCACTAGTGTTGTCATATCAGATGCTGATAGGCAACGTCAGCCCTGGAGTTCTACGCCTTCTGCTGTCACGGGGATGGTCTGGGGAGGTTATTAATGCACCAGCATATCTTCTACGGTCCTGTCCGTGACAGGTATTACAGGTATTATCAACTCGAACTTCTAAACGCGCGACAATTTTCAGGTTTTAGTGCATCGATTTTCAGCCTTTGTTTGTCCAAGTGTCTAATGCATAGAACCTTGCTTTTATAAGTGTGTGTTGTATAATATGTGATGATAAATATGTACACTGTATAAAGTAAGTGGTGATACGTTTTAGGGTATTATATTACGATCCGTGATTTGGAAGCCGTTTTACAAGAGGGCAATGCCAGAGTTTAAATCAGCTTGCATATCACGTATCGGGAAATTTCTCACGAAGTGTGTATTAGTCAGCAACACGGAACAATCTTGAAATCAATTGACGAATTAAACGACATATAGACCCAGGCTGTGAATGCATAATGAAGGCTAGCAAGTGTTTTTTGTTACCACCGGCAGTAGGTTGAGCTGGCATTCTGAACTTGATGCCGTGTTCAAGAAGATATTTACTTGGTTAGTTTCATTGACCCAGTCAAAGAATATCATAACAACAAACTTTTTATACATGTAACTCTGTTGTCGATTTTGTTTGCTAGTACTGACAAAACAACAGGGAACCTGGGGTTAAAATTTGCGTGTTTGGCGCGGTAGTAGGTTTGACATGGTAACGACTCCTTCATGAATAGTTGGCCAAATGAAGTCGGTGTAATGTTTAGGGTGCGTGTTTTCGTACATAAGAGTAACTTCACGAGAAAATTAGACAAAATTGGGAACATGACTGTCAGAATGCGTATTGTTTTTTAAGTGATATATATTTATTGAAGAATACACAGAACATACAATGAATCAATGACAAACGCAAAAATCGCGAAGCATTATATCTGGGTTGTAGACAATTCATAAAAGAAAGTGATATACATACATGTAGAGGTATATACATTTAAATAGTATGCCATCACCTTTCCCTGCGTAACCTCTGACACACGTTCATTTATGAAGGCTAAGTCTTTGACATGACGAATGGATATGTCAGACAGCGTTAATGTCTCTAAAACTATGATGATCAATAATTGTTTCTTTCTAAACTCAGTTTCACTGTAAAGGTAATGAAGTCACAAAAACAGTCTTTTAAACCGTGAAAAAATACACAAAATTGGTACACTTAAAAAAAAACGTGAAAATGTCAATTCAAAAAGTTTCTTAAATTTCTTCACAAAACCAAGATTTAGCAATGAACATATCTTTCAATGGCCATAACCCTGCTAACTGGCTTGTAAAAGCACTTGAGTGACACCCATTTTCAACACAAAAAGTGCCTCCGGACTCTTTACCCCTCTCACGTGATTAATGCAGCGAAATTATTACTATCAATTGTATTTGGTAGTCCTCATGTCCCACTTCTTAATCCCGTTACTTGTTTTCTATCATTGCACGCAGTCTAACTGCTTTTTTATTGTAAAATTGATGTTTTAGTAATTCAAAAACGTGTCATTTTCTTCGTGAAGATTTGGAGGTCTTTAGCTAATAAATTAAGAGGACAATAAGGGTNCTTCATCTACTGTCACCCGTGCCTCCGAACGTACCCCAGAGCGTGCAATTCCTGGAACCAGTAGTGATTCGCCCTGATCTGTTTTCTCCAGCCCAGAGGCCCCAGAACCTCTAAGCATGCAGCCCTGCAGCGATATTGAGTAGTGGGAGTGATTACAGGCCCGGTTCGACACCCAGTGAAGAGGACAGATCGGTGAGCCAAACTTTGATAAGTTTATTGTGAACTTGTCTATTTAGAAGGTGCCAGGTGTGTGGCGAGGGAGTCACACGACAGGATGTAAGCAGTTTGGGTGCTTATGCCACCATCCAGTGGGAGTGTGTTGCGGAACACTCTGGCAAGTGGGACAGTTGTTCCTCTGTCCGTGGTATGCCGGAGGTCCACTTAACCATGTCCAGTAGAACTCTGAACAGCACAAGCATTCCATTGAGGTAGGCATAACAACGCACACAGTGCATTTACACCAAGATGTGTCACCACCTCTTTTCTCAGTAGCCGCCTCGTTTCTCTCAACAGCTGCCTGTGCCTGTACGTACTCTGCCTCGTTATACTTGGGCTCAAACATGTACCCACCCACTGAATGTCCGTGAAAAAATTCCTCTTCACCACTACTGTGAACAAGGTCTCGGCCGTCACTCACACTACTGTCACTGTGATACGGGTCACCGACTCCAGCCGTTTTCAGCTTACAACACACTTAACAATCCCTAAATCCAACGTAGTTGAGTTCTCTACTAACCTATCTTGCCGCAGAATACTCGCCGATGGAAAGTGGTGGCGACAATTGTTGAAAAACAGCACAAAACAAAAGTAGAATAGAACAGATGCGCAGGGCAAAGTCAACGCAAAACCAAGTGGCGGGAANGTGACAGTTTGCATCGTTTACTTGACAGTTGCCTAAAAGCTTCTTAACGTTTTCGTTAAACACAGCGGCCCTTTCGATGAATAATGGCTAATCTAAGACGATGGCGATACGTGTAATTGTTTTACCTGAGTATAATGGCCACAGACTCCAGAGCAAGTATGACGGTCAAAACCATAATATTGTTTTTCCTTGTACCACAGATTTACAACGTGCAAAGGGTCCGTATTATGTGAATGCCATCCGAGGTTCTGACCAACGACGGCCCATGTCGTTTCTGCTGTGCCGCCGTTGTAATTCCAATTTCCCCCATGTTCGAAGTCGCACTTTTTCGCCCATGCATTAGCTTGTGCGGCTAAGCCGTCATCCCAGTACTAAAAAAGATAAAGCTTGCTTTAAAAACTTGCTCATATAAAAGGGAAATCCTCTTTTTGGTCATTTTAACATATCCGTTGGGTTTAATTGACATCCAACAACTGCGTGACTTTAGTGGAAAAGATTGATCTACCCACCCAACCTTACCAGTTGTATTTGAAGCTATTTTGTGCTATAAAACGCTTGTTATGTCTTGGCAATTTATTATAATGCAGGCCTGTCCTAATCTGAAATTAAAGGCTACGGCCTCTAAAATGTAGCACATGTAAATGGCATAATCATTGTTCCGAGTGCTCAGAGAGCGAATCTCGACAGATTTAGGTGATGAAATGGCGATTCAATGTTTCACAAAACAAAGGCCCTATACAAAACTAAGTTGATATGAATGCATTTTAGTGGATGCCGTGATTTCTTGTCGTTTGTTTTTAAAACATCATCACGTTTTGAATACCAGATTGTATTAAAAGTCCCCTTTTACATTCACGTATTTTTTATAACTATTTCAAGTGGTTTGTGAGTAATGCTATGCCTCTTATAGTATTAATTTTGTTTTTGCGATCGTAGTGAAATTGTGCAGATGTGTTTCTGTTTATGCCTCGGTCACATAAAGTTTCTGACGTCACTTCCATTATCCTTTGGCAGAGGATACGAGCATATAGGTAAAGGGAGGGCTAACCGAGAGCCGGTGTCAAAAATGTTTCGACAAAAAATCGCCCGATCATGCTAGGTTTCGGGGTGAAACTCAGCCAGTGGGATCAGCCTGGCATCGTTATTATATGACTAAGACATTACGTGAGCCTGACTTCCGTTGATTTTCGGACAGATCCAAATACTGCTGTGCCTTTGCCTTTTTCTGCGTCTTCTTCTGTAACCACAGCTGGGCTATCATTGAGCTACATAAACTAGAGCTTGGGGCCTCGCGCAAAATAGGGCCCAATTTTGTCTCCACAGGGGCTATTCTAAAGGCGTGGTGACCTAGGAGACCATTCATTAAGGGGATCGACAAAGCCTTAATTTATATAAAAATTTCTTACTACTATAAAATGTGGGTGTCATCGAATGAGTTTTCTTTGCAGCTGCCTAAATAGAGGCATCTCCAGCAAAAATATGAAATTTACAAGCGTCAATGACAAGCAACATCTAATTAAATCAGTGATTGAGATCCTTTTGAAAACGTGTTAATTTCGTCGTACGCTGTTAGTTTTAAGACGTTTAAACGGATTTCATCACTTTCCGGGTTTTTTGATTTCTTACTTCTACGTAGGTAAATGTTTTTTCTCGATTGGAGCTAAATTTTTCTTCTATGGTTTATTTTGACCGCCCATCGTACTTTCAATGAAATAAGAAAACAGAATGAGCAATTTGGTCTTCAAAAGCACGTCAACTTCATGCCGGTCACGATTACCACGCTTCATTTCAGTACAATTCGCTGGCGATTATGTTATGTTTTTGAAGTTGTAAAGGTCGCAATGTTGAATAATCTAAGACGAGAAATTTCTGCTTTATAATCAATTTAAATTGCCGTTTGAATTAAGTCTTATCTAATGTCTACACTTGTCTTTGCCTATTATTTATTCTAACGTAATTGTGAATTTTGATGAAGCACGCTACTAGTTTGACGCGAAATTGACTATAACTGAGTTCAAAACCAGCATTTTTCACATTAAGTAATCTGCTATTGACAAAACCCTATTCAGGTCCAGTGTAGTAATCATTTTCTAGAAATCGGAACTCTAAATTATGCTTGGAATTATAACATCTAATTTTGTGCGAACTCAAGATAAGTGTCTATTTTTCTATGTTCGGGTACAACATTACTGGCGTGAATACATGTAGCTGTCGAATCCCACTTCGCACTTAATGACCTTGGAATTAAAGCTAAAACTTTGAATCTAGGGGTCACCAAGTGCGAACTTAGACTTTTAAAGGCGTAACTGCTGACTATAGTTCCGTTTCATTCGCTAGCTGTTGGCGGTTTCGTGTCGCTAAGGACGTTTCCATTGCGTCTCTTTTCCCATGTGACGCTATTCTTCAATAGCATTTTGGATTTCTGACATTGTTTGTGGCTGGCCATGTATGTAGGCGTAACGCGTGAATTTTTATTCACTCATACCCAGCGTTCATACCGACCAGACCGGACACAGCTTTTGTTGCGATTTGTGCCGCAAGTCATAGTTATAGTTTCATTATATGTCAAAACTTTAACGTTGTACTCGTAAATGACGGTCTATGGAACGTTCAAACGCGTTTTAAATGTACGTTTCGTGTTACTGTATATTAGAAGATTGACGCTTGTTTGGGTGCACACATTTGTAAACGGTTACTGTATTTGTATGTTTGAAGTTGAATCGAGCAACCAACGAAAGAATAAACGTATACCGCGTTGTCAATGTGGCGTTAGAGTTTTTCGCGAAGACATGGGGTCGAGGTTTACATATTGCAACTGAATTCCAAATTATTTTTTGTAATTTCTGTTCTAGTTTTGTGCAAACTCAAGATAAGTGGCTATGAGTCGGTGCTCGAGTACAATATGGTTTATGCAAATGAGTTGCTAGTCCATGTTTGACCTTTGTATTCGTGATACCGAGAATTTCGGAGAACAGGCCCACCCAAGAGTATGCCCAAGGGTGTATTTTCGGTAACTGCTATACGTGTTGTGAATATCCGCTACATTGTTCTGTTAGCATATTATGAAGGGCAGTTTTAAAGCACTTTATTTCCTCGAATGCTAATAAAGAGCGCACGAACAAAATTCAGAATAGTAAGATTCAACTACATACATTAAAAATACGTAATAAAAAAACGTCACAAATAATGTTTGTTTAACAACACCTGCATCGCATAATGTTTGAATACCATTTTGAAAATACGTCGTTTTGTTCCGAAAATACACCCGGGCATATATTGGGTTTAATTTGACGTTTTTGAAAGGTCGTTTTCCGAACATGGGCATATATTCGGAAATTTCCTAACGCTGTGGTCATCAAGTAGAAATTAGGATTAGAAAAATATCCACGTAAGCCATTATGCACTCGAGCGTATAATAGACACTTATCTAATTTTCGCACAAAAGTAGAATTCGAAAACTTGTAACAAATGGAAACCAGTTCCGATAATTTGTTGTAACATGTATGCAACCTCGTGGAAGAAAAACAGTTGATGGAAGAATCGGGACAAAAAGAAATTGGCCCATAGGTGACACAACATTTCATGGCGCCTAACGCCGACGCAAAAGATTGCATCACAATTTAGACATCAGAATAACGGTGGAACACCAACTTTTCCAACACGGGTAAATAATTTAGTTTTCTTAAGGAAGAGTATAGTTTTTAATGACAGTAACTTTGTGTCAGAGTTTATTTGGTTGCCTTTTTACGCACATCGGCGCAAAGCTGTATATTTAGTATTATACAGCTTTGCGCCAAGGCTAATTTACCATTTTAACTATTGTGAAGCTGGCCATTTTTCATTATTCAGAATTCCAAACAACCTTCACGCAGAGTCACGTTAATGAACTATAAAGTATAAAATCAAGTTACGACGGCTATATCTCAGCCAAGACCGTGCATTGCCGACCTGATCCTACGGCCTTTGATGAAATTGATCTCAGATTGTCTCCAATATATTTTATCGAGCAAATAAAACATTTCTTATTTTTTTAATTTTGTTATTGGAAATTCGTACTCAGGACCCACAATTATTGGGTTGTATTCTATGGTGCCGGGGTTAGTTTCAATGACGTACATGTCACATCTTAAGACATATCCTTAACAAAATTAATTGTTGGTAATGCCGCAACAGAAAGTCTTACCATGTATTCCATGTTAGCTACGCCTTCACTGCTAACCTCTTGTCTCCTGTAGTAATTATGCTTGTCAAGTAGCTCCTTTTTCATTTGGGTTGTCATGATATCCGTCACTGCTCGCTTATTGCGATTTCCAGTGCTTGTATGAATGCTGGTCGCCGCAACAAACTGGCAAATGATTAACGTGAGTGATGAGACGCACCAGAGAGAGTCGGTCTTCCTTAACATGTTTTCTACAACAGTTTACTGCGGTGTTGTTGGTAAACCAACCCTGTTTAAGCGACCAGCATTCACGTCCACTGAAAGAGGAGACTTAAGTCATGCGTATCGCATTCGAGTTGCACATATCGAAATTACGATCGCGTGAGAACATTTATCTGCCGAAATAATAAGGCGAATATAACTGCTCGCAAATCAAGCCCTACAAAACACATGTTAAGTTTGAAAAACGTTTGTTTCCTAAAAACCGCATCATCTTCATTTTAACCGAAGTCTGGGGACTGAAACCATGCAAGCTGCATTGATGATTAATTTTCTTTCCTCCAATATTACCATTTACCACTGGTTTCATTGCACGCCGCATTCAAAAGATCAACCGGTGAATTTTAAAAATTTTAAGCATACTAAAACTCTTGGTCATTTTTAATTGGTTCCAGGGCAATATATCTTCAACCTGCAACGAATTATATTATACGGAGGTTTTAAAAGGACCGCATGGCAACTTTTTTTCTCCGTTGCTTACTCTATCGATAGACTTACTAACTCTATCGATAGATTTACTATAATCTCGATCGATAGACTTACTAACTTTATCGATAAACTTATTAACTCTATCGATACTTATTATCTAGAGTAAATAACTCTATCAATGGACGTACTATCTCCCACTATAGACCTACTAACTCTATCGATGGATTTGACCAACTTTATCGATAGACTTAGTAACTCTACCGCTAGAGTTACGTTATCGAGGATGCTACCTCGTTTTCAAATTAAAATGAAAGACCGAAACAAGCACATTGTCGATTTATTCAAGCTCAGACTGACTCAAGGTGAAATAATAAAGGTACCCATGTATCGTTTTGGAGGGTCACTTACAGTGCTGTAGTGGGGCGTAGGCTCACGTAGGCGCAGCCAACAACCTTTTGGCATTTGAACGTAGCGCCTACGCACCTTAAGTTACGTTCAGTGCTCAAGGTGATGCGGTGGGCTCTGGGCGCCTACTTACCTTTAATTTTACCACTACAGCACTGGTCACTTAGCACACAGCAATTGCGATGTGTTTTTGGCGACTTATGGACTTAGTCGCCGTTAAACTATGCCTGTATCACAAGTGCACAACAAATGATTTAACTGTACTGCTAGAGACAACTTAGCAGATAACTGTCATTCATCCCTCTGGAGTTAAAGCCAGATGTTGCAAACGGCTAGTTCAGATGTGGTATAGATTTCACTCTTTCACGTATTCCAAGGTCTTGGAATCTTTAATGGCGGCAATATTGCTAGAGAACGTATTAGATTCTCTTTCATGAATATCATACAAGTAAGTACATGTACATGCACATTTGAGTTTTTTCTGGCTGTTATTGTATGTATCTGCTTACTTTTGATGACAAAGTTAGTTTAAAACAGTTTGGCGAGGTTTCTTGTGAGGGCCTTTCAATTACAGTAACAATACAGATCAGCTCGCTCACTGAAACATCTTAAGATTTCTTGATTAGCTTAGAATTACTGGACAAAAGCCGTAGGACTAGAGTATACGATTGGTGTCGATTTTAAACCTGAAATTCCGTAAGCTTTATGGTCGTTTGCAAAATATATCTATTTGTAACTTTTTTCCGAGAAGAATGATAATGGCTGCCGTACAGTTTCCCTTGGAATCTCACATTTACGCTACTTTGTAACCGATGGGGTGAGAAGCCAGCGATTCCTTCTAAATAGAAGCTATTGCGGGCATGATTTTAAGTGAGATTGTCGTGTAGTGACAAACTGTGTTGAATTCTGTCATGAGTGGAATACACCCAAGATTCGGCGATACAGGAATATGTACTTTAGTCATATTAGGCCATTTCTGATGTACCCTCTTCCTGAAACATTTGGGGCGAGAGATTGTCTTTATGCTGTAGACGAACAAAAAGTTTTAGCCTGCCAAAAGAAGTGTGTCTTTAAGTCCGACCGTCCCTGCGATGACGACTACTATGAGTTGTGTACTATGTTGATGGCAGAACACAAATTAGAAACGCCAAATGACGTTACAAAGGCAGCAGTCTTTTACATCCAGCTTAGAGACATCGTTGCAGCTGCACTGTATACTGTATTCAGTTCTTGCGCTACTATGACAGCATGCCATGCATGATCGCATTTAGGGGCACGGGCCTATATTCGACCACAAACTTCCAAAAAGTGAGCCCAACAAAACGTCAAATCCGTGTTTGGACTCTTCTCGTATGACGATTTCCTAACAGCAGAGCATCTTAATTTAATCTTAATATGTCTATTGTCATGCATTGTGTTTTATCCCATTCTCCCTTGACGTCTTATAATAAACGATTGCTCATGACGTATTCAAACAGTTATTTCCGATGCTACACCGTGTGATAACTTCCCAAAACTCCAGGAGCAATCACTAAAATGTTGTAGTCCATGGAGGTATGAAATGTTATAAGGAACGGTAATTTGCCTTATTAAGAACTCAAACATAATGGCTTTTGAAGGAAGCTTCAAGAGAATGAACGCGAACACACTTTAATATTGATTAAAACGCGCATTTTCATTCTCGTTTGTTTATAAGTGGATGATAATTTACGTATTTTACTCCATCACTGTTGTGTATCTTACTTTGTCAAATAAAGTAGACACTCCATGAACTACGCAGTGAAACGAACAGAATTGAACTGAACACTGAACTGATTTATTCTACATATCATCACAATATATATACACACAACTACATAACAACATATGATGGGTTACCTATGACACACTTCCTGTACTAGGAATCGCATGACATAATACCAATTAAACTACTGAACTCATAAACAATAACAACCTACAAACATCCTGTTATTGTGTGACTAAGTACACAACACTCTCCCTCACTAAATATGAAGTAGGCTCTTGTTAAGAAAATAAACTAATCAAGTTCACTATATCAATTACATGCACACTAACATATTAGTCATCAAATCCAAATCTAACAGGTTGTTTTCTATTCCTTGTTGATCTTCTTAATTCAACATTAGGTTCCTCAGTAACATCTGATTCAACAACTCTCTCTTCCGATTGACTCATTTCACTGTCAACAAATTCTCTGTCATCATTTCCAGACACCAATTGTTTACTACAAATGTCAGTTTCAATTACTGGTACATCAATGTTATGGTTAGACTCTTCAAGACTAACATCTGGAAACACTTCATCATTGACAGTTGGAAGAACAACATGGTCAGGCTTGACACTTTCACAATCAGCTGATTCACCAACATCAGATTTGAAACGTCTATGCAATAATTGATCAACATGTCTTTTCCACACTCCACTGTTAACTTGTACCTCATATATCAGAGAACCAAGTTNTGGTCAGGCTTGACACTTTCACAATCAGCTGATTCACCAACATCAGATTTGAAACTTCTATGCAATAATTGATCAACTTGTCTTTTCCACACTCCACTGTTAACCTGTACCTGATATATCAGAGAACCAAGTTTACATGCAATAATACCTGGTATCCACTTCTCTTTACCAATGTAATTTCTCGCAAGTACATTATCACCAACATTAATAACTCTCACATGAGAACCTCTACTTTTGTCTTCCCTGATTTTGTGTAATTTCTGCGGCGCATTTCGATATGCTAACAAAAAATTATCCAATTTGTTTTGAATCGAACCGCTTTCAGGTTTCGCAGCTTTCAAGCCTTGCTTTAATGATTGTACAAATCTTTCAGCTTGACCATTAGTAGATGGATGAAATGGTGGATTTAATTTATGATTAATCCCCTTTTTTTCACTTACAAATTTCTTAAATTCACCGGAAGTGAACTGTGGACCATTGTCCGTAACTAAGATCTTTGGAAATCCATATCTACTAAACAATGAATTGAGAATACTGATCGTTTTCTCACTTGTAGTTCGC
>NMRA01000393.1:406803-425157 GCA_002633005.1 Phoronis australis | reverse complement strand
CATGGCCAAGGTCTTTACATGGCCAAGGTCTTTACATGGCCAAGGTGCTTTACATGGCCAAGGTTTCCCAGATTTATTTGCTTGCTGCAGATTAGGGAACGTCTCTACATCTGATTCAATAATAGATGAACTGTGAGTCAATGAGTCAATAGTATAGCAATATAAAGGTGGCCACCAGGCTACTTCTAACTAGGTAATATGACTACAACTGTGGCCACCAGGCTACTTCTAACTAGGTAATATGACTACAACTGTGGCCACCAGGCTACTTCTAACTAGGTAATATGACTACAACTGTGGCCACCAGGCTACTTCTAACTTTGGTAATATGACAATACAACTGTGGCCACCAGGTTACCCCTAACGAGGTATGTGGCAAGTTGATTTCCAGTGTCTACTTGCATTTTATCTGGTCATATTGCTCTTTGAAGAAGGACAATATAGACTTGGTATCTGGCAATGTGTATATGAGCTTGTCATTGAAGTTGTCACTCACAGGCTGTTGGTAATTTTTCCAGGACTTGTCTTGACCAATTAGATCTACACTTACACTAAATAGTTGCGTAGTTATGGATGTTGTTAAAGATCAGGCAGCGAACAATGTTTATGATAAGTTGTTGTATAATAGCTATCTCTTTGTTTCTTCAGATGTCACAAGTCTGTCTAAAGGTCCCTACTCCCTATAACTATATCTCTGTTTCTTCAGATGTCACAAGTCTGTCTAAAGGTCCCTACTCCCTATAACTATCTCTCTGTTTCTTCAGATGTCACAAGTCTGTCTAAAGGTCCCTACTCCCTACATTGCTAAATATTCAATCTTGTCGAGAAGGTTCTGCATACGTATGTTGTAGCATATACATGCCAAATATCTGCAAAACTATAGATTTTAAACCAATAACAGTAGAAAGCGTGAACAATTTGATTATAGGTCAGGTAACTATGGCATTTTAGTAAATTTTAGCGAAAAACCAAGGTACTTCCATAGCAACACAACGGTTGGCAACAACATGATTATTTTACTTGAAACCAGCATGCAAGAGTTGAGATCTCAACAACGCTGTAACAATTTTATAATATATTCTTTCGTTTTCGTTTTATGCATCTTCAGAGTATTTTCATAAAAATCATACCCTATTTTTTGACAGCCGCTCATGCAAAAATGAGACATTTCAAAAACAATTCCTAATTGTGCTTGGAAAAGCAGTGTATGTGAGCTCATGGTATCTCGAAGTTTGAACACGATCAGCCATGTCTGAGATATGATGATCTCAAGTTAACCATTTTTATACAGTCCTACATGATCTTAATTTGAACTTGGAAATGGTTGACTTGAGTTCCGTGCAGCGAGAACAAGTATGAAATGGTGAGTGGCAACGGAAAAATCAATGGCGCAGTACTTTTACTACTTGCAGTTTGTCCTGTATACTAGTAGGTAATGCGTATTCAATCAGACCTTTAACAATGATACATCATTACGGTGTTTTCCCGTTGCTCCCTACTTGTTCGATTCTATAGCCCAACAAGTTGGGAAGTTTACCCCTGTAGCCAATATCTCACACGACTGGTTAATTCCATTCTGGCATTTATGTTTGGAGGCCTGGCTCTCTTTTGTTTGATAATTGCTCTAATCAGCGATCAGATCCTATCTAGCCTGACTGGGTTGTGCTGCTATAAATATAAGTTAAGTTGTAACATATTTGAACATGAACCAATAGTATTTCAGAATTCCTTGTCAAATGCTGATCATGTTTAGGTTTTGTGTCACCAAAATCGCCCAACTACAACAGAAGTTAAGACAATCCATTCTGCCAGGTTTCAGTAACCCTTTGAAGCCTGGGAGATAATTGGCCTTCTTGTTGTCATACGGGACAAAAGATTGTGCTGGGCAGTTAACAAAGGAGTCAGATGTTATCGCACGTTCAGAACCCCTGACGTCTGGAAAAATTGCTGAACGACAAAACGCTGTCATGTCTTATTCATGTAGTCACCAAAGTTACAAAGAGCCTCCTTCTAGGTTTTAAAAACCAGTGCATTCCGCGCTTAATCACAGTGCAAAACGCAAATTTTGCGCGTGCCTTGCATTTTTAAACCTGAAAAGAAGTACTTTTTTCAAATGGCGACCTAACTTGACTTAATTTTTCAGTTTGGTACCGCTAACCAAGTCTTGCTGACGTTAAAAGATCCTAAGTACAGAACTCGTCCAGTGAGCCCTGATGTTGGAGTCTATACGAGTGAAGCTCAAGGCGTGTTTAGAATTTTCAATCCACAACGTAAGTTGGGTATCTTGAGCTGAGGACCAAGTATCAACATTTAGTCTCAAACACCATGGTAAATAAGTATACGAAAGGCAGTCGTTAGTCCTTCAGACTAAGCTCATCCACAAGGTAACACTGAAATAAAGTTTCCCAAAATCCAGAAATCCTTTCTAAAATGAATAGGGAACTGATCAGACCAGGTTGCCTTAGTCATAAGTTGGTTTACGACAATGAGCACAGGTTTAATGTCGCTTTAAGAAATCTAGTTTGCTTGCCCTTGTAAATATTTTGTTAGTGAGAAGAGTCCATTAATTCGACTGAAGATTCACTTTTCTTCAAAATGGCAGCTCCATGTAGCCAATCCTGTAAACAGAGCTGAAGTTCCACCGGAGAGCTTTTCGCCACTTAGTGAAAAAGATTACAAACCAAAACATGGGAGGAAAATTTTTGTTCAGTATGTTAGTATCATATTAACAAAATTAAATTTCCTTGGCACGTTTAGAAAACCACAAACGGACTTACCGGTTGTAATTCACTTCTTTTACCTTCTTCTAACAACAACGAATCAAATCGTCTTCCATCTTGTGAGCTTAATTTTTTACCTAATGACGTCATATGGTGACCTGAACGCAAGCCAATGAGCTCTGTGAATGGTTTAGTCCATGAGTTCACCCTTAGGTTAAAAATTCCAAACGGTGGAGTGACAAGCGAAAAGTAAAAAGTTGATTCTCCTAGTGAATAAGTTCATTCGGAAAGCTTAATCATGGGCGGCGCACCATAGGGGGCTGGGCGGGGGGCTTTGGGGCTTTAGCCCGCACTTATTTCAATGCTGTGCGGTCCACGTTGAAAGGAAATAAAATGGCGTTTCGAAGACCACACTGTTTCCAAAAGTATTTTGCCGAGACCTGGTTGTACGCCAATATATGAGTCGTCAAATACGTTTTATGTAAACGCTGAGCATGTAGTAAATTTTAATAACTAGCAGCAACCGTCATCTTTAAGCAGTCGTTTTGCCGGTAATATTGCAAAATATCTCACATTTCTTTGACAAAACTGATACAGTATATCACTTTGGGTTTCTTCCATCATTTCAGTCGTGCCGCGAGACTGCTGTAGCACAGCCGGAAATACGTACTGCGTTGTACCGGATATGAACTGTGAGTTCTTCACACAGAGGGGCACTCACGGCTCAACCTACCTTCACAAGTGTCCAAAGGGTACCCGCTTCAATACAGCGGAGGAGAAGTGCTATTGTGATCACATCGCAACTACTCCCTGCTCCATATAACACCGTACCACCGGCTGCATACCAATATGATAACGCATGAAGAGTGTATACTAATCCAAATAAAATATTTTCGTCATCAGTCATTTTGTGTTAATTGCTTCTGTTTCAACCTCCAAGATCATGACGTTTTCACTTGTGATGTAAACTACACACCCGTGAATTCAAAATTGACGGCTACATTGTTTTTACAATGCAGTTCTTTAGTTACCGTTTTTACAAAAATACATATCACTGGTTATTTTCGACATTCTTGAGTTTAGCACTACCACTCCCTTGTATCCAATGCATGGATCTGAGTCATGAATTGGTTCCCGACTGCGTTCGTGCCAACTAGTGTGTTTTTATATGTTGATGGAGTGATTTCAACATTAATGGAACACTTGCATTTGGCGTGCAGTTATGCCTAGCATTCAAAAAGTAACTAGTTTATGGAAGAACGCCCTTATTTCCGTCACCGTTTTTTCAGAAAAAAGACAGTTGCCAAGAGCGCTCTTTCGGATATTTCCGAAACTAAGGCAGATGTTGGATTAAATTGAAATTGAAAACTTAATAACGTATAAGACGAAAAAAAAACATGTGACATTGCTTGGAAGATGAATAACCAGATAAATTTAACCGTTTACTTACCCCATAAATCAAATTTGACCACCTTGGTTTACCTTTTCACCATATGGAAGTGCTTACGTGAAGCACATGAAAAATAATAAAAGTCCAAGTCCGAACGGTTTCACCACTGAATTTTATAAGTTCTTCTGGAATGACCTAGAGAAGTATATTACTAAAGCGTACAATCATAGTTTCAGAAGAGGCTTCCTTCCAAACTCCCATCTCGAGGGAGTTATTACTATCATAGCCAAAGGGAATAAACTAAGGAAAAATATACAAATTAGAGACCTATCGGTTACAAACTTTCGTCGTCTTGTATTCCCCAACGAGTTCGTTCTGCAATGCAAAAGTTGATACACCCTGACCACAAGGGTTTTAGTTGTGGGCGTTTTATAGCAGAAAATAAAAGGCAGACTTAGGACGCCGAGCAGTTTACTGAACAGTTTAATAAACCGGATTTGCTTGTACTGGTGGACTTCCAAAAGGCGTTTGACTGCTTGTCTTGGTCTTTTATTGACAAAATTCTAAATTTCTTTAATTTTGGTGACTCAACGAAAAATTGGGTCTATGTACTAAACAGAGGTGCAAAGCAATGTGTTGATAGAAAACGGTGTCACATCTACCTTTTTTGACATAGGGCGTGCTTGTAGGCAAGGTGATCCGTTATCAGCATACCTTTATATTCTATGTGCAGAGATTATGTACCGGCTCTTTAGATTAGACAACAGTCTTTAGGGTATCCGGGCCGGATCAGTGGAATACAAACTGATGCAGTGTGCAGATGATACGGTTATATCTTAAATAACCCACAGCAGTCTCTACTGAAAACACGTCACATTATTTAAAAAACAATTTTCAAAATATTGTGGTCTAAAACTTAATCTGAAAAATCTGTATGGGTAGGTTCTATGAAGTGTACCTATCAAAAAACGTGTTGTGACGTAAAACTGAAATATCGTTTTACGGTTCATGTGAGAAAACAAATCCTACACTCGTCTCAGGTTTATGATGTGAGCAAAACCTCTTGGATATTTCGTCAAAATCCATGGGCAAGCCTCAGGTTTAAAAAAAAATTCCAAAAGGTTTTGCATACGTCATAAACCTGCGACTAGTGTAGGGTTAGAGCGCTGGCGAGGTTTTGACCTTTTTGTTTATTATGAATGAATGATAGCCTCTGCTTGTTTTTAATGTTAAACTACCTTTGTACAGATCAACACTGTAAGTTGAGCTTCAACTGATCCTTGACTAAACCAAAAGTAATTGTTTTGCGTAACTGTGTGATCTTCACCGTACCTGTGATATTGAATAAAATAAATCAACTCACCGGTTCATTTGAGCCGTCTTACACTGTTGCATGACCAGCCCAGGTGAACTATGGAGCCTTCAGGAGCTGCTGAAACTCGTGAGAGTTGTATAAATTAAAAGCACAAGAACAAGAACAGACACAAACCTAGGTGGAGTAACTGCGTAAGATTTTTTTTCAAATTTACTTCAGTTAAATTTTGGTGTCGTAATCTCAATGCGTATTCTATTGCTCATTACACCGGTAGAAATTCGGAATACGCATATCTCATACATTCTAAGCAACTGAAAATATGGGTTTATAAGACTCCGAGCTCATGAAAAATGGAATAGGATTAAAAATCCATTACGCCCACTCCGGTGCCCACATTGCTGAGACGTTAGCATTCACATATGGAACAAACCGCTGACGTCATTCCCAGACATGTCTAACCCAGAATTCAGCAAACAAAGATTTCGAACACACACATTTGCGATATCTTATTCATCGCCCACCAGTCGAATACAAAGTCATGTGAACACGCCACACAGGCACATTAGTCAACATTGTCGGTGTCTTGGGATGATGTCACAACACATGAGCTTCTGTTTATAGACCGTGATGCTTGTCTCGTGATGCGCCGTTTGTGTAACTTCTCAAACTGCGATGTTTGAGTGTATAACCTGGAACCATTCCTTTATATAATTTTGCGAATTGGTGAATGTGTACGTGCGCTTGCGCGTCTGTGAGTGTGCATTTGCACATGTGCGAACGTCAGCATGCATGTGTAGTCCCATCGTTCCGGCCTGTCAAGCTGTTGACTGTATTTATTGACTTCCTTATTTGGAAAGTTCGTTTGGCTGGCTAGCCGGATACTTGTTGTGTAGAAAACATAAAACAGCGCTTATTTTTTGGTTATTATGCTGTTCATAATGAATTATTATAAGTAACCTATACACACGTAGACATGGATCTGCAGTTGGTCTTCGTGTCTGGTGAGTAATAAAACTGTATAAAAAAGGAAGGCATGTAAGATAAGGTTTGAGCCAGTTCCGCGAGCAGTTACTACGAAATCACAACAACGCATTATGCACATAGAATAAGTATATGAAGGTATTGTCGTTACTAAGAGGAAGTGGAATTGGATATAAAATGATAGCGATCAACAGACTGATCTGGCACAGCCTACATTGTTAAGTTACTGGGCTTCATTTTTATGACCAATCATGTGAGCCATAATGGACCAGAGCCGTCTAGTCTCTGTGTAGGCTACTAATCTAACACGTGAACTGTATAGAAGAAATGTTCAAAGAAAATTGATTTAGCGATACAAAGGTATACCTGTTGGTGTTGGCTGCATTGTCGTAAAGAATGAATGTGAGCTTTGTCATTAGACAGGCAGGCCAAGGTAGCAGTCAACGAATCAAACATGGGCCTACAGCACCAGAACCCGTGTCGTTCCCACGCGACTACAATTATTATAAGAAATGTGTTTTCCTGTTTGTGTCTCGTGTTTCGGAAAATGCACTGAGCGAATCGTTCTCCATGCCAACATCCGAGGTTTTATTTCGTTTTATAGTGAAGTCTCGATAGACAATAAGAAGATGGATTTGAAAGAGGCATGGATCGTGAAAGCTCGTCAAAATAACTTTTTAACAAATCCTGACGGAAGTGCCATCCTACAACGTCTACGTTATCCACTTTTAAGCGTGCATGCTTCGCAGTCGTTCGAAAAACAACTGACTAACGAGTTGGATGCACTCCAAATCTCAGGTCGACAGCACAGTATGAGGCAAGCTAGTGAAGCTAGCGAATTCCCGAAAAGAATTCCAAGTGCATTTCCATTGTATTTGAATACTACGATAACCTTATACTTAATTTTAAACACTTAGGGCTTACATGAATTGCCTCTTAATCGGACTGGCTGCTGCTTGAATTCGCCATCCTTTTGTTTACAACAAAGGTCGAAGGCTACATTTTCCATACAAGGGAAATGTGCTAAGTCTACTTCTTGCCATGCCAAATAAGGCAACGTGCTTCGCGTGGGTGGGAGAAAATCGACGAAGTGGTGAGCACTTCATAGATTGTTTTTTAAATTCAAAATTAAAAGAAAAATGCCTTGACATCACCAGAAATTCAAAATTTTTACGAACGCACCGTTGAAATATCTGGCGAACATGTTGAATTCTGTTTCAGTGGCACAGAACCACTTTGGATTATGCAATTTACCTGTTTTTTCGAGTTCCAGGCCTCTTCAGTTAAAAAAAAACATAAGCAGTTTTAGTATGAGACGATTATTGACGAAGTGGGATTTATAACTAGTCCACGTGAAGGATCGATCAGGGTAGTGTGACTATATGTGTCACGGTCTCGTGCAAAGGCATGGCGTATTTTAAATATAAATCATGAGCGTCTTGGTGTGTTTTCGTTACATCGCACTCCAGTGCACGAGAAAGCCATTAAAACAATTCGTGTTTGAACAGTGTTACTAAATAGTGTAAATAACACATCTATCCGCAAGCAGCCTTTCTTGACAACATACAGGTAAGATGCATGATGCCCTTTTCTCAACCAGAACCAGGGAGTTTTCAGGTGCTACTGAAGTGGCATTCCGGCCACCAAAGGAACTAATCTTTGATATAGATCACCTGTAGATAAAAACTGATTTCAAATTGTTTCCAGAGCGTTACTACGACGAGAGGGGTGCCTTGGTTTTGAAAGAAATGAGAATTCTTAACAGCTTGAAGCCATCCTCGGTGAATAAATTGGCACTCGGCTGTATTACAACCCGACTCCAGCTGTGGAGTCTTATGGCCCGTTGCAACAAACTTAACATAGCTAAGACAAATCTTAAATTTTAGTAAATTTTATAACAAAACTTTAATTTGTCTCAACAGACCTTTTCAAGAAAGAGATTTTAGGTTTGACGTAAGGGTTTGATATAAGTTTTGTCTTAATATTTACTATCTTACCGGATGTGGAAGATTCAAAATTTGGAAGTTAAGACAAATCTTAAGTCAGTTTCTTGGAAAGGACTATTGGTATTAAGCAATTATGAAAGTTTTTCTACGTAAAAATCTCCTCTCAATGATTCAGTCTACGAAACACCCTGAGGTTTAGTTCTTAACCCTTAGCCTGCGCTAGAGGAGGTCAGCCGACATGCCAATTATCCTATTACAATGCGTTGGGTGTACTCAATCGACTATGATAAACTGTCCTAGGAGAGTGCACTCACCCCAGGACACTTTGTGATTTTCATTCAGAAATTGTAAGAGCCCCGGAATGTTGTTTAGATATGTGAGCATGTGCATTCCATAGTTCACAGTTTCCTCTACATTTCTCCGATTTAAACCATATGGCTGTGATTACTAGTTTGGGAGATATTGGCAGTTTTATTAAGTGTAGACACATAGTTTCATTATATGGCCAGACGTGAGAGGATGACAGTGGGTAAGTTTACTTTCAGCAAGGCTATGATCAAGACTTACACAGGGTAAAATTCTCCATCAAATTCTGGGCCCGGTCTCTAATCTTTGTACTCGAAATGAACTCGAAACTATTTTTGGCAATTTCTCTGCTCCTTTTGTGCGAACTTAATATAATTGGTAATCGGACTGTGCTCGAATACATTATAGTTTATGCATAGCAGTTTCTAGTTCAAGTTTGCCCTTGAAGACTCTTATATTCGTGCTACAAACCCGAGTAAAAACTCGAAATTTCGAGTTCAAACTCAAACTTATTGCTTTAATATTGGGTTTACAAACTGTGAACTAAGGGCAATAAATTATCTACGTAAGTTATTGTGTACTCGAGCATAGAATAATAGACACTTATCTTGAGTTCGCCCAAAAGTAGAGTAGAAAATGTCAAACCTAATTTCGAGTTCCATTTCGAGTAAAAAGATTGGAGACCGGGCCCTGGACAACTTTTATATTGGCTTCTTTTCTGTGAAATTAACATTTCCCCTTCAAATTTCCGGCAATTTAAAATTGTTAGGTCATTAGTCTTGGTGACCTTCATAACAGCTCAGTGTACAGCAGTAGTGGTAACCTACTTAGCTCAGCACATAGGGAAAGTAGTCTGAAGTGAGGCTCAGCAGGATAAGGGAGAGGTGGTGTAATCCGATAATCACTTTTGTGGGGATGGGCGGATCGAAGACAACGGAGACCGAAAGAGATGAATTGGTTGACAAAGTTTGTCGTAAATGTCTGAAAGTATGAGCACGGTCAGTGACGTCAGGGATGAAGAGGAAAGGTGGGCTTAAAGTTAAAGGAGCATGTCACCCAAAAACAACCTAATTTGTATCAATTTAGATCGAGTAGTTCTACTCCATAAGGGCACGTACGGTTGCGTTACCTGACACCTGACGGCAGACGGAGGTGGTGAAATTATCCATTGAAGTAATTGGTTTCACGCAGTCTGTTCAGCAGCTCACAACACGGGTTACTGGTGTCAGCTTATTGCTTGAATTCATTTTTTTAACACCAATAAATCACCAAACTTCAATGTAAAACCCCTAAAAATACACCGAGTTCTTATGAAAACGTTTTGTTTTATTTCGCTGTGACGGATTTATTGGTGTTTGGACACACAGTAGCCTACAAAGTTCGGCAGGCCAATAAGGTCCTTAGCAGGAGTTTGGGGTCTGTTCGGAGATAAATTCAAAGTATTTTTCCGTGATATACAGACAGGAGAACCCAGATCTGTGTTGTTTAGACTTGTGATTTTTTGAGTTCTAAACACACAAAACGCTTGTTATCCTGGCCAGTGGCTCAGAGCCCGATCAGACCCGTCGCGGCCGGACTGACTGGTTATCCCAGCCAGTGGCTCGGAAGCCGATCAGACATCACGAACATGAACCAGCCAAAGTTGAAAGCTAAACTTCCAGTCAAGAAAATGTTGTACTAGTCAGACAAAGAAGTAAATTGCACGTGATTATGTTGGTGAATTAGCCACGAAGCTGCAAATATACTTACTCGTCGGGGGCCGCGAATTCAGGTTCCGCTTTGGCCACAGAACTGTCAGGGCAGAAGTTTATTTACATTAACATTATTCAAATAGTGATTGTCAATGTACATGTAAATAAAGATTCCCCTAACACCTGTGGGATAGAAATCGAGTTGTTTCGCAACTGTTTCTGTCAGCAAGCATTGAATTAGCATGAGCTCACGCGGCCTCGGTGTCCTGTCAATTTGTTTTATTGCACCTAAAGCCGGTAACGCAGTGATTTATTCATTGCTGGCTTCTCAAATCATTTGCACTCACGAACACTCCAAAGGCATTATAAATTGCATCGAATGAGACAGACTTTGTTTCAGTTTTATATAAGTATTGGTAAGGGTGAGAATAATTCATTTTGAAACGGAACGCTCAAACGCCAACACTGACGGCAGCTGACTCGCAATCCCGACTTAGACGAGAGCTCATCCCGACGTTAAGTTTCACAGGCCATCACTTCGAACAGGAATACAGTGATGAAGAAATACTAGAGAGGCGCCGTGAACAAGCTCAGCCAACGGAACGTATGGATAGTTATTTGGTAAGCCGGCACTGTCCCGGGACGACTGCAGGCCACAGACACAGAAATTTTTCTCGGCCTCACACTTGCTATTTACAGCGTACTTTTCATTCTTCACTACGACGAGTTAATTCCTAAGCATTTCGGGCTCTCGAGGAAGCCGAAAAAACAATATACGCGCTTTCCTCGCAGCTGCATAGTTCGGACAACCGGGAACGATGCACCGCAACATAGCGGCATTAACTCTGCAAGTGAACCACTGACGTCGCTGCGTGGTTTCTCACCTTCCTCACATGTTAACGCAACACCTCTCGGCAAGGTAAGGTCAACCGTATGCAAGGCAATGTGTATATAGACCGATTAAGACGGCAGAAAAGACTAAGTAAATCGGGTGGCATTCTCCTTTAAGTGTTGAGAAAGACGATAGTGTGTACCAGCCAAACCAGGCATCGCCCCAGAATACACATAAAGTCCCTAACATAGTTAATTTCCAGCAGCTTTTGAGGAGTTGTATGAAGGTTTTAGCTAACAATTGCGCCATAGGAAAATTTAAGGCAAATAAAATGTATAATTTAGATTGATAACTCATGTAAATCTACACTAGTGTGCTTAAGTTCCTCCATGAGGGTCCTGAATTTGTCTTCAGGGCTTTGGAGAACTGAGTCTTGCATCATACAAAATTGACAACTTGTTTTTAAGTGACTAGTCATGAAAATGAGTGACAAGTATGGGCAAGAACAATTTTGAATGCGGTAAGAATACGCAAGAGATATGACCACGCAAAGATTACCAGATTCCGTGGTTGGTAGACTAGTCTATTCAATAAGAAAACATTTCAAAACAGAGAAAAGAGTGCAGATAGCCTGATGCCTGTTGCGGTACATCAGGCGTGTTTAGGTCACAAGGCCGGGCCCATTACACATATAGCGTCAACAGAAAGAAAGGTGGTGAACTCAGTTTTCCAAATAATCGTAGGTAAATAAACACGGGTTATTCCTTATATCACCATTTTTTTTTATTGCACAGCCAGACAATGTGACAAAGAATGATTAGCGATCTACAAAACAAATAAAACATCTGTGACTTTTGAGAAGATCCATGCTAGCTAAAGACTGTAATAAACTAATGACAAACTGAACTGTGTTCTTAAACTAACAGTATACATGAATCTAAAGCTAATGTACCCGTAGAAGTGTTCAAAGGGACTGTAGGCTGGAGGCTGCCATATTGAGAACAGCCAGCGCCACCTATAGGGGAACATAGTGAGCCCTCTAATGGCAGTACCAATATCGTCTATATCCCCCAAGTCATTGGAGCAGTCAGCGACAGTGACTAATAATGTCAATCTATATAGAGGCCTAGGTAGAACTAAAATGTCTTGCATCCAGGAAGGCTTCCGGGTGGTGTGAGTGGAACGACGAGGTCCGTCCGAAGCCGGAGGAAGTGCAACCTGGGGAACCAAACGTTGGTCTACATCGGCATCGGGAACGGATGGGTCACCGTTGGCAGTCGGCGCAGACGGCGACATCATAGGAGAGAGGTCGACGGATGCCGTCTGGGGAGAAAGGTTTCTTACCAACGCACTTGTCATCGCGATCGCCAAGGGAAAGTAGCATGCCGGATGTGGGCGGGGAAAGGCCATGGGCGGGGCAGTATTTGCGAGTATGGCCCGGCTGTCTGCAATAACTGCAAACGCGGAACTCCTGATGCATGATGGGACCAGGTTTGATGGCTGGGCACCTTTTGTTTTTCCTATATGCACTTTCCGCCTCAACCGCATGGGGTGTCGTGCAAACGGAAGGCTGAGCGCTTGCCGGATTCCTTGGCTTCGATTAGGCGAAGGGTATCTTCAAGTTCCAGTGACATAGCTTGCTTAGCATCACCAAGAAGGTCCAAATCGATGTCGGGGTCTGAGTGGCCACGGGTGACAGCATCGCGGAGAATTTCGTCTGTATAGTTGACTTGGGTTCTGCAGTTCGGACACGGGATGTTAAATATACAAACATTTGCTTGTCCGTGGAGACGGCACAAAAAGACCAGACGGTCACGTCGCGATCTTGGCGCGTGTTGGAGAGTGCCACGCGCGCTACCATGGTGTTCTCCTCTCTGACAGCAAGTTTCCGTATCGCCAGCAGAACGTCGTTCAGTGACTAGTCCATAAGGGAACCGCCAGTGGCTCGTGTCAGATCTTTGTGCAGGGGCTCGCCACAACACTCTAATAGCTGGATTACTGCGTCCTTTTATGTCAGTTGTGTTTAATTACAGGTGCATTCTTCTGATTCAAGTAGAATCATGTGGACTCTCGTGATACTCGCGTTACTCATGGCCAATGTCTGTAACATCTTTACAGCTGGTGAGGTTTGCAAGGCAAGCTTTTTATTTTTATAAAGTTTGAGTGATTTTTTTCTAGAACGGGTCCAAGTTTATTCCTTTTAACCGCATCCGCGTATGTTTCTCCAACATTGTGTTGGTGGGCCAGGAGCCCGATTTCTCAAAGGTTTTAAGTGCACCCAAGACGGTCGTATATTCAGATTTTATGGGTAAACAAGCTGTTAACGTGGTCAATTGGGCTTTGAATGGAACTAAATGTGAAATACGATCATGTTTACGGCAGCACCAATGAGACGAAAACGCAACGACACCTTCGCAATAACGTGCTTATGACCGTACTAAGCTGCAAGTGTTCAGCTTACAAAATAGGCGTTTTGTGGTTCTGGTGTTATTGTATTTTCGGATAATGTTTAAGACAACAAGATCCGGCGATATTATATGATATTATTGATATTTTAGTTGCTTTAGTAAGTAGTTGTGTGTTATTTCAACTGCAGAAAAATTTGAAACCATTAACACGCCATCTACTGGCCATCTCGTCACATCAGCATACAGTTTCAGCAGCTTCAACCAAGTCAACTTCCAAGTGAAAGCGTGTCGCACCTCAGCTGCTCTGTCTATTGGTAAAAAGGAACCAAATGGCGATTTCTACAGCGACTACCATCTCGTTTTGGGGGGTGGGCCACTAAACAACGAAAATGTACTCTACGTCACCACTGATAGGTCTGAACAACTTGAGGCATATTTGAGGCGAAAGCTGCTTGACTGTAACAAGTTCGTCCAGTTCTACATAAAATGGCGGGGAGCAGGTGGACTGGTGGAGGTAAAACGTTCGTCAAGAATATGTTTTAATAGATATATCTGGTTTTGTTATAGGGTTTAAGTTATGCCTTCTCAGTTCTTGGCGTGGTCTCACGATGAGAGACGTATGCCAAAGTATTGGCAACAGTATTACACGTGACTGCAATTAAATTAAGATACTACATATAATAGTTCTCCACAATACCATTAAAAATTGTTTAAATTCATGATTTTCATGAAAAAATCAAAGTTGCATTAAACCAAACAGAAATGACAATTCAAAAAAATTCATGTTATTGATATCGCCGTTTTGCTGTCAATGTACCTTTCTTTTTTCTAAATTTTACCATTGGGTCGTGGTCACATAACCAAATCAATGACGAGGTCAGTAAAAAGTCAAAACTCAAAATTCTACAGGCTATTTACATTCAGAAATATATTCTTTCACTGAGTTAAAATCTTGTTGACGTTCTGCTAAACATTCAATCTTGTCGAGAATGTTCTGCATACGTATGTTGTAGCATATACATGCCAAATATCTGCAAAACTTTAGATTTTAAACCAATAACAGTAGAAAGCGTGAACAATTTGATTATAAGTCAGTTAACTATGGCATTTTAGTAAGTTTTAGCGAAAAAGCAAAGTACACTCATTGCAAAAAAGATTCAACCACATGATTAAATTTTATTTAAAACCAGCGTTCAAGAGCTGAGATCTCAACAACACTGTTACAATTTCTAAAATATGGTTTCGTGTTTTATGCATCTTCAAAGTATTTACATGAAAAACGTGTCGTAGTTCTTGATAACTCTTCATATAAAAGTGGGACATTTAAAAAACAATTCCTAATTGCGCTTGGACAAGCAGTGCATGTAAACGCACGGCATCTTAAAATTTGAATCCGAATGGCCATGTCTGAGATATGATGGTCTGAAGTTAACGATGTCTGAGATATGATGGTCTGAAGTTAACGATGTCTGAGATATGATGGTCTGAAGTTAACCATGTCTGAGATATGATGGTCTGAAGTTAACGATGTCTGAGATATGATGGTCTGAAGTTAACCATGTCTGAGATATGATGGTCTGAAGTTAACCATGTCTGAGATATGATGGTCTGAAGTTAAACAATTTTGAACATTTTTATACGGCCCTACATAATCTTAATTTTAACTTGGAAATAGTTGAGTTGAGTTCCGTGCCATGAGCTCAAGTAAAAAAATCTTGTGTGGCAACGGAAAAATCAGTGGCGCAGTGCTTTTACTACTTGCAGTTTGTCCTGTACACTAGTAGGTAATGCGTATTCAGTCAGGTCTTTTAGCAATGATACATCTTATTCATGCGGTTGCCTTAGTTACAAAGTGCCTCCTTCTAGTCTTTAAAGAACATTCCGTGATTAATCACTGTGAAAAACGTGTTTTTAGGTGCCTCGTTATATTTTTTATCTCATTTGCATTTTTTAAATCTCACAGGCTATTTTCTAAAATAGTGACCTAACTTTTCAGTTTGGTACTGCTAACCAAGTCTTGCTGACGTTGAAAGATCCTGAGAGCAGAACTCGTCCAGTGAGCCGTGATATTGTAGTCTATACGGATGAAGCTACAGGGGTGTTTAGAATTTTCAATCCACAGCGTAAGTTGGGTATCTTGAGCTGAGGACCAAGTATCAACATTTAGTCCCAGACACCATGGTAAATAAGTATACGAAAGGCAGTCGTTAGTCCTTCAGACTAAGCTCATCCACGAGGTAACACTGAAATAAAGAACCATCAGTTTTTTGTTTAATCCCTTCTAAACTGAATAGGGAACTGATGAGTTCATCTAAGTGGCCATAGTCCTAACTTGGTTTTCGACTCTAAGCACAGGTTTGCTTGTACTTGTAAATATTTTTTGAATAAGAAGAGCCCAAGATTCGCTTTTCTTCAATGATGGCGGCTCCCTGAAGCCTAGCCAGCCAGCTATCTGTATGAAGACTAAAATACATATATTTAGTATACAGCTTTGTACTAAGGCTACCTGTAGCCTAGCCTGTAAACAGAGCTGAAGTTCCATAGGATAGCTTTTCACCACTTGGTGGAAAAGATATAAACAAAAAATGGGAGGAAAATTTTTGTTCATGATGTTAGTAGTAACAAAATCAAATTCCACTGACACGTTCACAAAACGACAAACGGTCTTACTGGTTGTATTTTGCCTTTTTTACCTTCCTCTAACAACAACGAATCAAATCATCTGCCATCTTGTGAGCTTAATTATTTACCTAATGCAGTCATGTAGTCACCCGAGCGCCAGCCAAGAAGCCCAGTGAATGGTTTAGTCTATGTGTTCACCGGTAGGTTAAAGTAGCGGAGTGACAAGTGAAAAGTAAAAAGTCGATTCTTCGAGGGAATAAATTCATTCGAAGAACTTGATTTCCGTGCAGTTAATATTCGCCCTATTATTTGTTAAGACAAATGTGTTCACGCGTGCAGATGTTTGTCGTGCAATTTGAATGTGATGGGACTTCCAACCTTTTTACTGATTCGTGTTGGTTAGATACCGACTACCTGTAGCCTAGCACGGGCCCCCCAAAATTTTTCAGGCGTCTAGGTTAAACCCTGGCAACCAACATAGGCGGAGACAGTCGAGAAAAGAAAGACTGCGAAAAACGGATAAGAGAGAAAATTCAAGAGAACATTTAAGAAATCTGCATCAGTGCATGGTTTACCTTTTGAGGACCCTGGCCAGGACACTAACGCACACATATATTTCGGAAAATCGAAAAAATTTGTAAGGCGAAGCTTTTGCGGAGCGTACTAATTTACTGGATGTTTAAATTCAATTTTTTCAGAGGCCCCTCTCTGGCAACGGATAACGGAGGCAACTTTAACTTTATTTTTTTCTCGAAACTGTAAATCACTTGAGAAAATTTGATGACCTGACAGATGACATCAATTGCTGCGCATTTCCTGATATTTAGGAGCCCCGCCCTTGAAGGAGGCCTTACCGGGCCGCTCACGGAGAGAGGGCCCAATGTTGGAATCGATTACCTCTATTTTCCTGTTTTTTGTGAAATCGTGCTTTCATATTGAAGGAGGTCACTCCCTGCATCGTTTTGGGACCCCAAGACGGTGGAATGAACTGTCACTTTTTTGCAAGCTTAATGATGTTTAGCCTTTCATCTTAAGATGTCCCATTTCAGACGGCACCCTCTCTCGGTGCAGCAGTTCGGGGTAAATGTCCCTTTGTCCCTCTATATACATGTATATCTGCGCCTGCAGGACAAGTGTACACAGGCACTATATCTGCGCGTGCACGACAGGTGTACACAGGGACTATGTCTGCGCGTGCACGGCAGGTGTACACAGCCAGTTATGGTTAATAAAATTCATTACAAATGATTCTTTAAAATAGATTAATTTCGACTATTTCTAAGAATGGCATGACATGTTATAAGATGTTGATAAGAATTAATATTAGCGAATGGTGTAATATAAGATCTAATTTTTTTCATCAGCTCTAGTAATTTATACGAATTCTTGTCACTGACCAAAAACGATCCCAAGAATAATGCTGTAAACGATGATCAGACTGATAAATGTGAGCTATGATCAGTCTCATCAGAATTCATATCAACCGAAATGGAGGTGCAAGATTTTTAATCAAGCATTAGTTATTCTAAGTTTAGAAAAATATGATTAAGACAGTGAATAAGACGAACAGTTCGAGTGGCGGATCTAGGATATCACAAGGGGGCCTAACATTTTGGCTCTAAGCATTTGCGCAAACCACGATTGTAGATGCGCATAGAACCGAATGGGGGGAGGTCGGGAGGGGGGTCCATAGCGTTTGCGCGTGAAACCTACTTGTTTTTGTAATGCTTATTACTCATTATATATTTTGTGCAATCGGTTCGTAACAAATTTGTTGTATTTAAAATAGTCTTCAAATGCCCAAAAGACCAAATCCGTTTTTCATGTTGGCAATAATGACGGGATTGCTTTGGAAATCGTCTTAAAATAAGGATTGAAAAAGAGAGAATTATGAGTTTCTGATTGATTCACTAAGGCTTCGATTAAAATTCACATCTTACCAGCAGCTTCTGTTTTTCATCGTCACTCAGGTTCCATTTTCTTTAAAAAATGAAGTACACAGTGGAGCAGACGACGGAAACGGAGTCGTAGTGCGCAGCGCCATTGCCGGTCGCCTGGGATATCGCGGGAGAGTCTATACTTAGCCATAGTTCCGTTACGATTGCGCCGTGTTGCGAATTTGACACTTGAAATTGGATCTGAG
>NMRA01000393.1:396482-406668 GCA_002633005.1 Phoronis australis | reverse complement strand
GGGGGGGGGGGCTGGGCCCCCTAAATCCGCCTATGAGTACACAGGATCTATTTTGTTACGTACTAGTTCATTAACATTGACGGTAAATATGAGGGGCAAAACTAAGTCTTTGAACTAGCAAGGAGCAATGTATGATGCATACAGAAGTATGCAACAGTCAGGGCAAGGACTTCCGTGTACATCCTGAGGGGCGAACATGTAGCTAGGATAGAGGGAGATTTGTCTCGTGCGGAACACTCTCGGGAGGGGAGGAGGGGTGAGGGAGAGGCCACACAACAATTCGTGATGATCAGCACTAAACATTAGTTGTTGCAACAAGAGGGAGGTTACATATATCACACCTGACAAATATCCGTGGCGTTGTCGCATTGAATTTTGGAATTAAACGCTGAATGACGTCAATATGAACATGCGTTTTAAAACGCTTTGCAATATTGCCACAAGTCAAACTTTAATAATTCTGCTAAAGCTAATGATTGCCTAAAGGTATTTCAATAAAAACAGTATACATTCATTGACTGGCCTTAGTGCATTACAACTTCAAGGTGTAAGACATATCAAATCCAAATAGAAAAACTATTCTATAAAGAGTTCGTCTCACCCACGTGTTAGACGAAGTGCAGGCTCTATTTCCTATTTTTGGTTTTACTAATTGTAGCTCGCTACATAAATATAGACAATCTAAATCGGTGGTCATGACCATAATTATAGTGCACTAAACATATAGGCACTCTAAATCAATGGTCATGACCATCAATATAGAACATCGGTACATAGGTAGACATTCTATATCAGTGGTCATGACCGTAAATATAGAATAGCGTGCTACATATATAGACATTCTAAATCCATGGCCATAGCCATAATATAGAATAACGCACTAACCCCTGTATGTAAATCCGATACGAGGGAAGCTGAGATTCCAAATTCATCAAAGAAAACAAAAATTCTTGCACAGTCCAGCCATTCGACCCAAACAACCCAAACTTTGAAAAAATACAATAGGATTGCTACCATCGAAAGGGTGGAATTTTGAAGAAGGTGAAAACCACTACTTGTGAATTTCACAAAAGAGCTATTTCCGATGGCTAGTAGTAAAATAATGTTACTGTTTCCCGTAGTATCACAAGAATAGTAACTCTTTTGAAGATGGTTACCATGAGTTGTTTATAAAGAATTCGCACTTGTAGAAAATACTGCTGTCTAGGCTACTATTTGTAATGATCGTGTACATGTCGAAAGGGGTACTCAAAGAACTCTCGCAATCATAAACAAAAAATTCAACGTTTTTTTGTCATTGGTGTTCAAGTTTACATCGTGAACCGTTATAGGTACCTCTGAACAGACACCTTAATAGAAATTAATCCTTTCAAGAAAAAAAAGTAATTGGAATCCACCTAAAAGTCAAAACCATGCCCTCGAAAGTTACATTGAAGCTATTACTAATGACGTTATGAATTACAAAAAGCATAACTACAAATATATTATTACTAAGTCCGAAAAAGATGCCCTCACAAATCTCGTTAAAAACAAAAAATCATAATTAAACCAGCTGATAAAGTATCAGCAGTTGTTTTAATGGACGAGCAGAAATATATTGACGAGGCTCTCCGACAACTTAATGACACAGCATACTACAAACTTTTAGATAATAACCCCAACACAAAACATATCAGCCTTATAACTAAAACTATTTTAAATGGTTTCCATTTAGGTCACATTGACAAAGACACCTAAAACTACCTCATTCCTAATGATGCTCAACCTAGTTGCTTTTATCTCCTTCCTAAAATCCACAAAGAAGGTAATCCTGGACACCCAATTATAGGCAGCAACAACTGCCCTACTGAAAAAAATTCTCAGTTTGCCGAGTACCATCTTCAGCAATTTGTCCCCACCCTTCCTTCATATGTTAAAGATACGAATCATTTTCTTAATCTAAATAAAAACATCAGTGATTTACCTAAAAATGCCCTTCTCGATCGTAACTCTTGATGTTAAAAGCTTATACACTAATATTCTCAACATGAAGGCATAGAAGCCTGTACCAAGTTTCTTAGTCAACGTAATAATCCTAATATGTCTACATCTTTCATTCGCTCTCTTCTTGAACATGTACTTGCCATGAATCATTTTACCTTTGATAATTATCACTATCTCCAAATATTAGGCACAGCTATGGGCACTAGGGTTGCTCCTACTTTTGCTAACCTTTTTATGGGAAATCTTGAAAACAACTTCATCAAATCCTGCTCTGAAAAACCTCTTCTCTGGCTAAGGTACATTGATGACATTTTTATGATCTGTACCCATGGCCCACAAAAACTACATGTATTCTCAGAAAATATTAACAAATTTCACCCTACTATAAAGTTCACTCATGACATTTCTCAAAATAAAGTCCCATTTTAGATGTAACTGTCACCCTTACTAATGATAAACTAGAAACTGACTTATTCTGTAAAGAAACTGACAAACACCAATATCTGTCATATCACTCCTGTCATCCCTTTCATTGCATGAAAAGCCCTCCATATAGCCTTGCCCTAAGAATCCGACGCATTTGTTCAAAAAAACTTCCTTTAATAACCGTTTAAAAGAACTCAAGTACTATCTAATTCAACGTCATTTCCCCTTACATCTTATACACAAACAGTTTGAGAAAGTCCGCTCAATCACAAGAAACGAATCTTTAAGAACTAAAACAAAAGACAATACTACTAATAGAATACCTTTCATAATTATGTTCAATCCATGTTTAAACGGAATTAGCCACGTCTTCAGAAAACATCTTCCCACGCTGCATATTTCCCCTCAAGTTAAAACCCTATTTCCTCATCCACCTATAATTTCTTGGAGAAAATGTAAAAATCTAAAAAATTATTTAGTTAAAGCTAATATCGACAATATATACCAAACTGACAAACCTATTGGCAACACACAATGTAACAAAACTAGATGTAAAATTTGTAACTTTATCAACGATAGTACTTTCTTTCAGTATTCCCAAACCAATGAAAACTTTGAAATAAAACATTATTCTGATTGCACCACCAACAATATCATTTACATTATAACATGTAAGAAATGTTCTATCCAATACGTAAGACAAACTCAACATAATCTCCAAACTCGGTTTCGTAATCATAGATTTAACATAATACGTAAAAACATTTCTGATTCTATGGGTAATCATCAAGATCTTTCTGTACAAATAATAGAAAAACTCCAATACCCCAGTACCCCTCACAGACTCCAATACCCCAGTACCCCTCACAGACTCCAATACCCCAGTACCCCTCACAGACTCCAATACCCCAGTACCCCTCACAGACTCCAATACCCCAGTACCCCTCACAGACTCCAATACCCCAGTACCCCTCACAGACTCCAATACCCCAGTACCCCTCACAGACTCCAATACCCCAGTACCCCTCACAGACTCCAATACCCCAGTACCCCTCACAGACTCCAATACCCCAGTACCCCTCACAGACTCCAATACCCCAGTACCCCTCACAGACTCCAATACCCCAGTACCCCTCACAGACTCCAATACCCCAGTACCCCTCACAGACTCCAATACCCCAGTACCCCTCACAGACTCCAATACCCCAGTACCCCTCACAGACTCCAATACCCCAGTACCCCTCACAGACTCCAATACCCCAGTACCCCTCACAGACTCCAATACCCCAGTACCCCTCACAGACTCCAATACCCCAGTACCCCTCACAGACTCCAATACCCCAGTACCCCTCACAGACTCCAATACCCCAGTACCCCTCACAGACTCCAATACCCCAGTACCCCTCACAGACTCCAATACCCCAGTACCCCTCACAGACTCCAATACCCCAGTACCCCTCACAGACTCCAATACCCCAGTACCCCTCACAGACTCCAATACCCCAGTACCCCTCACAGACTCCAATACCCCAGTACCCCTCACAGACTCCAATACCCCAGTACCCCTCACAGACTCCAATACCCCAGTACCCCTCACAGACTCCAATACCCCAGTACCCCTCACAGACTCCAATACCCCAGTACCCCTCACAGACTCCAATACCCCAGTACCCCTCACAGACTCCAATACCCCAGTACCCCTCACAGACTCCAATACCCCAGTACCCCTCACAGACTCCAATACCCCAGTACCCCTCACAGACTCCAATACCCCAGTACCCCTCACAGACTCCAATACCCCAGTACCCCTCACAGACTCCAATACCCCAGTACCCCTCACAGACTCCAATACCCCAGTACCCCTCACAGACTCCAATACCCCAGTACCCCTCACAGACTCCAATACCCCAGTACCCCTCACAGACTCCAATACCCCAGTACCCCTCACAGACTCCAATACCCCAGTACCCCTCACAGACTCCAATACCCCAGTACCCCTCACAGACTCCAATACCCCAGTACCCCTCACAGACTCCAATACCCCAGTACCCCTCACAGACTCCAATACCCCAGTACCCCTCACAGACTCCAATACCCCAGTACCCCTCACAGACTCCAATACCCCAGTACCCCTCACAGACTCCAATACCCCAGTACCCCTCACAGACTCCAATACCCCAGTACCCCTCACAGACTCCAATACCCCAGTACCCCTCACAGACTCCAATACCCCAGTACCCCTCACAGACTCCAATACCCCAGTACCCCTCACAGACTCCAATACCCCAGTACCCCTCACAGACTCCAATACCCCAGTACCCCTCACAGACTCCAATACCCCAGTACCCCTCACAGACTCCANGGGGGGGTAGCGGAGGTGGTGGCGATGGGGGGAGGGGGTTATTTGGCGACGTCGAAATGGTTTGTGCTCCCCCCAATAATTTTTGCCTTCCTACTGGTCTCCGTTGGACTTAGTACCGCAAGTCCCACTCTTGTCACTTTAAGATGCGCTTAGGAACTAGGAACGACTTGTGTAGATGCATGATTATTTTATTATGAATGGCTAAATAAACTATGTGTCTGTCTGCCTGCCTGTCTGTCCGTCTTTGTAGTGTCACAAAATGGACCGAGTGGTTCGAGATGCACAGCATCTCCTCACAGTCGTACATTAGGTCGCCAGACACGCTATTCACGCTTGCCGATTTAGCGTCATTTGTGAGGAGTACTACTCGAACTTGAATCAAACTTTTAAGTATTTTCGAAAATCTATGGAGTGTTGTTCTATTTCAAACATTTCATCATTTCAGTCGAGGCGCAAGACTGCTGTAGCACAGCCGGAAATACGTACTGCGTTGTACCGAATATGAGCTGCAAGTTCTTCACACAGAGGGGCACTCACGGCCCAACCTACCGTCACGAGTGTCCAAAAGGCACCCGCTTCAATACATCGGGGGAGAATTGCAATTGTGATCACATCGCAACTACTCCCTGCTCCATATAATACCGTACCACCGGCTGCATACCAATATGATAACGCATGAATAGTGTGTACTAATCCAAATAAAACGTTTTTGTCATCAGTCTATTTTGTGTTGTTTTAAGTTTCAACATCCAAAACCATGACGTCCTCACTCAGTTGTAATGTACAACTGCACATCCGGGAATTCAAAACTGACAGCTACATCTGCCTCCCGTTCAGTAACGCTAGGACCTTGCTAAAAAGCAAGACTTTGCGAGATTACGTGAGATATTGCCGTGCATTTGAAATGAGAACACGTGACTTTGACTACATTTTAGCTAGGTCCTAGCGTCTACTGAACGCACGCCAGTTGTTAAATACAGCTCTTCCGGTACCATTTTAACAAAAAATGCACATCACCAGGTAAACACTACCACTCCTTTGGACCCCATGCATGGATCTGAGTCGTGAATTGGTCCCCGACTGCGTTCTTGCCAATTGCTGTTTTTATATGTTGCTGGAGTGATTTCAGATCTTGCATTTGGCGTGCAGTTATGACTCGCTGCATTCCGTAAAAACGCCCTTATTTCCGTTACCGTTCTCTCAGAAAAAAGTCGCTCAGGGCGCGCTTTCGGATGTTTCCGAAATTAAAGTAGGTGTTGGATTAAATCAAAATGGAAAACTTATAAGACAAGAAAATCACCCGACATTACTTGGAAGATGAATAATCAGATAAATCTAATCATTTACTTATCTTAGAAATTAAATTTGACCACCTTGGTTTACCTTTTCACCATAATAAGTCGGTAAGCGACAGTTACAGCCCGTAACTAGATTTGAACACAGCTGCGGTTTTGGTCGCTCTGCTTATCACACCCAGACACGCCAACTTATAGGCGTGTTGATGGTGAAGCTTCAGAAATTTTCCAGGCTATTTTTGCACGTCAAACCGGTGGCGGTAACCAGCGATGTCTATTGCGTTAACAACGACAGACCAGACCGCGTGTGAGAACAGATCTTCTTTCTGATCAGACGTCTCTTCAGTACTGTTGGAAAAAATCACGCGTGAATGCTAGTCAGCTGACGTCTGATTTGGAAATTGTGGAACGGCCTACTTAGCGTCTGATACTGTGACAACTCCGATTCCACAGTTTCGACCACCATCTTCTTTAAGAGTGAACAAATCAATTCACTGGTTTATTTGGGTCGTCTTGCACGGCTACATGGCCGGCGCAAGTGAACTGTGGAGCCTTCACTCAGGGGCAGCTTGATCGTCAGGTCCAAAAAAATTCAATGCAAAGATTTTTGAAGTAAAGCGCCATTCTTGTTTCTGTATGTCAAACAGTGAGTCTAAACAATCGCAAACACACGAAGTACAAAATTAACTCGAGGACGCCGTATTCCGGCATACATCTGCACACGGTAACTGTGGTATGACTAGAATTTCAACCTTAAAATAAAACTAAGAAGCCTAACCGACTGCACAGTAAATGATCTGTTACTGTTTTTCGCAAGACAACTCTTCATCGACAAGAAATTGGTCAAGTAAATCTGCCACCCAAAGCTTTTTGTGGTAATTGAAGTTGTTTCCCCAGGTATCATGCCCATCACCAATATCGGCTGCGTCACTGTTCAAAACTGATCTGTGTCAGTAATACTGCCAACAGCGATGTGTTTTCGTATTTATTAAGGAGAACATGCTAACTCTGAACAAAAAATTACAGAAAATACAAGTATAGTATGTATATATGTATTCAAACGCCACAAGCCAATACTGCAACGAATGTGCCCCTCATAAAACTACCCCAATCCTTCAGCACTAGGTGGGGGTACTTACTGGTTACAATCGTCACCTATATCTGTAGTGGCACGATTTCACTTACAGTGATTAAGTAGCACTACCACAACAAACTGTACAAAGCTTGTCCCACTATGAACTATTCTAACACATTTCAACATGTTTCCATCATGCTTTAAACTAAACACAATAGGACTACTCTCACTTTAACTTCAATTACACGCTAATATCCCACTACCATCTTCCTTTCCTGCCCCTAATCACTCGTAAATAGATACAGTATTCCTTCATATGCCAGTTTAGTTAGTAACAAAAATACTTTCCTGCGAAGATTTCATTGACTTTCCAGATGCCAGACAGAAGGACCACAATTAATGATGTTTTCCATCAGATACAAAAAAATGAAACATCAGAACAAGACTAGCTAAGACAAATAAAAGATTTTACTGATACAAGAGACTTCAAATTCAAGGCATTCCATATTTTTCATTCAAGACAGCTTGCGGCTTTTTATAGCAGAACATGATAAACAAATGGCTGTCAAGTAAAGTCACTTTAAAACAGCTTTATAGTCTTCACATAGGTATTTGCTCTTTCTAACCAACATCATTGCATTCTTATCCTTTACTTCAATTGAAAATGGTTACAATAACCGCCTGTAATTCCCCTGATAACCATACAGTCTTGTAGATTGAATTTAAGCCCCCTAAACAAGAGTCTTAACAGGCCTCTCTGAAGCAATAACAACCAGTTCTTCTCAAACCAAGAAATCCTTGTAATAAGAGCAAGGACAAGATGACAACCATTTTATAACTGTGAATTGACCGAATTGAAAGTTGATTTTAGACAGAACAAAACATGATCCCATCTTGACCCACTTAAATGTCTTGGTGATTAATATTTGTGAGTGTGTTTCACGTCATTGCATTGCGACTGCTGAGAAAACACTGAGTTGCATTCCCTAGTGAAATCAATAGCATACAGACACTGTGTCTACGAGTCTAACTTTTCTAATAGGAAAAAAACTATTGAGAATGCTGTAAATAACTATACATTTATAACTATAGAATGATAACAATGCAATACAATACAATACAATACAATAAAAATAATACAATTATAATGAATGTAAAAATAATTGAAGATTTTGATTTAACTTAAAATCTAACCCAGCACTTTGTGAACAGCTAATTCACTTTCTTGAATCCCAAAATTATTCTTTTCAAATTGCACCTTTCCGCACCATAGATTGCTTTCACTAAACCTTAATCTCTTCACACTGGATGTCTACTCAGACAGACTGGTTTTAAGGATGTCTTGAATATCATACTAAAGTTTTGTTAGAACACAACCAGAAACAGAAACAAGTAAGAATGATTGAAAGATAGCAGTCAGGTTCCAGTTTCAAGATTTGAAATTAACAACAATACAATTATTGCAAAGCACTCGTGTGTGGAGAGCATCCATCTGGGTAACCCTCGGTAACGAAACAAACACTACCTCCTATCTTTTACTCTTCCACATGCATGCATTTTGTTAATTTTCTTTGCTTTCAAATTTTTACTTCATTTTTTGTTATGAACTGAAAACGAATGAAACAGTGCATAACGACTGTGTAAAAATATCAGAAAAAACACAAAATCTTTCCAGACGAACGTCACATTCAATACACGGACAAGAACAAAGTGATTTACATTCACATACAATTTTCAGGATTATGACACAAATCTGCATTTCCTGTTTTACCAATGCCACATCAACGTTGAGCCAATAGGGGGCAGTTCAGATCTAGCATGAATTATGCAGTTTCTTAGACTGACAAACTACAACATAAAAACTACTGTTCTGTTCCTCATTTGAACCTATCTTGACTGACCACATGTCATGGATTCTTGAAAGCACATCTTTATACATAAATAGACAACTGGATTAACATCTATATTATAGAAACATATCGACCACAAATAATACATAGAGTTGGTCGCCATTCAGAACTAGTAGAAGATAAATGGACAAGTTATACACTCAGAGTCCTACAACGACCACAAAACATGTGGCGGTGTGGTAGTCATCTCTAGTTGCATTTCACACTCCATCTCTTGGCTGGAAAATAGAACATTTTTACTAGTCTTAGCTCACCACCAACTTGTCATCACCTGCAATTCATCATTCCTTCTTCTCTTCAGATGGTTCACATTTTTCCTCTTCCTCTTTAGCCTCGGTGCTTTCTGCAGCTGGGGCCGCAGGTGTCTCCTCAGTCTTCTCTGCCGTCGCTGGCTCCGCCTCTTTCTCTGCCTCTTTCTCCACTGCTTGCTCCTCCCCTTCAGTCTTCACCACCTCCCCGTTATCTGTAGGTTTCTCTCCCTCAGCTGCCTCCCCCTCGGCCTGTTCAGCCTCAGGTTCCTCAGCTTTGTCGCCAGCCTCTCCCTCGGGCTTGGCCCCACCACGGTACTTTTTGCTTCTCTTAACCAAACCGTTGTCAATCAAACTGTAGCACATGTCAATGATTGTGTCCTTGACGTCACGAGACTTGATCTTCAGAACATGCTTCATCTAAAATGGCAAATCAAGAAAGCATGATCAAACAGTGGTCATTTTAAGTAAGGATGGACACACATGAAGAGATACAAGCTTAGCCCGTTGTTTCAAGTGAAAGTTAGCTATCTCCAGAGCCACCCACATGCTCAGGTAAATATGTGTTGGACTGGTTCATTCAACTGCCTTATTTTCACTCTTTTTAATTGGACAAAAGGGCGTATTTACTGAGTTAACCGTTCATAATGCAACCACGTCTAAAAAGTAAATATGATGTTGCACGAGGTAATGGTTAAATTTCATTGGCCAGCAAAGTCAATGAACCAAGTACTCCGACAGCTTACGTCACCTACCCACCATGAGGACACACTCCCAGCCTGAGAAAACCCACCCACTGTGAGGACACCCGTCCACTGTGAGGACACCAGTCCACTGTGAGGACACCCGTCCACTGTGAGGACACCCGTCCACTGTGAGGACACCCG
>NMRA01000393.1:285813-393832 GCA_002633005.1 Phoronis australis | reverse complement strand
CACAGTATGAAGTGATGAGGACAGTGGTGGTGTTGTGTTCACAGTATGAAGTGATGAGGACAGTGATGGTGTTGTGTTCACAGTATGAAGTGATGAGGACAGTGGTGGTGTTGTGTTCACAGTATGAAGTTATGAGGACAGTGGTGGTGTTGTGTTCACAGTATGAAGTGATGAGGATAGTGATGGTCAGGTCATCAACAAACCACAGTCACTCTTATCTGTCACTGGGGCAGTGGCCTGAGTTCCAGTATAATGGCAACTCCTAGCACAGCCAATTCCCTCAATTGGGACATTCTGAAAAGTATGCCTCAGCAATGCTAGGTTGGTCTTAGTGTCTCTTCAAAATCATGGGAGTTCAGAATAAGACACATGAACAGTGAGTTTTTTCGAAATGAACCATTTTGAATTAACAGATTTTAAGGGACAACATAATGTAACCGTTCAAAATGAAATGCCAATTTTTACAAGAAAATAAATCATGCAGTGCTCAACAAGCAAAGTACATAAAAGAACACATGCAGCTCCCCTTCCACAAGCCAACAAACTAACACCAGAAGTTACTACCTTGTTCCCTGAATTCCTCATCCATGAGCAGGGCCATATCCTTTATGTTTATATTCTTGGTATTCAAAATATGCCTGTGTCCTAATCCCACCATCACATCACACGTACAGACATACACACAGACCAACAAGTAGCAAGGGGAGACAAGTTACAAAAATAACACACAGAAACCAGTCATTTTAATTGACATTTTAATGTCATTGTCATATGATTTTCAAGTTGCAAACAAAAGTAATAATTATATATGCAGAATTATTGAACGAAAAGTTAACAGTTAAGGTTGCCAATAAAAGTAAAGATTGACAGACAAGTTTCAAAGACAAACCACAGAAACAATGGTCATTTTATGAAATTACAGGATTTTGAAAATAAATAATGTTAATATTATTGTTTTATGATCCATGAGTTAGTTGCATAGCATTTAAAATTCATAATATACAATACATGTGAATTGTTAAACAAAACGTTAAAGTTTGCATTAGGGGAGCCAACAGAAGTGATATACGTACATTCACACCAAACACACACAGCCAGGAAAGAAGAGAGAAATGAAAGATTGTTAGTAAACAGAGCAACAACTAGCTAACATATCTGTGATAGTTACTGAATCTGATTAATTGAGAATTTGTTATTTGTATATTGGCAATGAAAACCATAAATTTAGCCATGCTTAGGAATGGCGTGCTCAGACATTGTCGCAAACTGTGAGTAGACATGTCTGTGCCATTCAGTAACCAGAGTCAGTAACCAACAGAGGGTACAGGCGACCTTTGACATGTTGCAACAGCGCTATCTACAGGCAGACAGACAAACAACACAAGAATGTCTACCTTGGGGTTTAAACTCTTTAGCGACGCACTGAGCTATCTCTTTCATCCACATGTTTTTAGTGAACAGAATATGACGTTTGCCTAGAAAACCACACATTTAACATCAACATCAAGAACATGTCACCATAATTTTTTCACCATTTATACTTAAACACTTTTTTGGGTGGCGGTAAAATGCTTAAAAATAGTTCTGAGATAGAAAAACAAGTAACAACCATCACACTTTTAAACTTTTTGTCCAGCTATTTTCTTTGATTGAAATCTTTTCTTTGTATGAAGATTAGCACTTAATTCAATCAAATATATTTAAGTTAAGCTATTCTGAAAAACGTGTTTGCAGCAATTGCCTACATTTTGCCTACATGGTCTGATTTAAGGTTTACCTGCAGCATCTGGCATGGTGAGAGCTCTGATATGAGCGAGGGCGACATCTCTAACGTCAACAACAGGGAAGTTGAGTTTGGGTAACATGGGAGTGGCCCGCTCAAGAAGACGCTTGGGAATCTGAAAAGACATTTGGAATGTAGCTTGCTGGTGGTGCTGACAAGTAACCGCAGGACACAGAGGCATGTTGACGGAGTTGTCTTATGAGCTTGATGAGATGACATGACTCAAGACAACACTTTATTAGCTCTGCACAAGACCTTAACATAGTATTCTGTGTGTTAAGTGCCATCCACACATATACTTAGCATAGAACAAGTTACTCCTGCAATGAGTTGTTGCTAGGTTTGGAGGCTTTATCTGGATACTAGTCCTAGTGCAAATAGCAGTATCAACAATATGGCCAAATTTTGTTTGATAAGAAAAGTGAAACCTCAAAAACACTGTTACCATTACGTACCATTCCCCTGGACTGTTAAAAACAAGAAATTTCCAACATCACCATCTGGTCTTGTATCATGTTTGATTAAACTTGACAAACAAGCCTATTGTGCAGCTGTAGCATGAGTAAGCAAGTCAGAGCCTAAAGTTACACAAAGAAATCAGCAGGTGAAAGTTAAGTCTAATTTCTCTGAAACTCAAGCGCTTTTCGCCGTTCAAAGTTTTTTGGTGGTAGCTTTTCATACAAAACACATCTTTGTTACGACACTTGTTCAAAGTCCTTTCAATTGGAAACATTTTTTAATTATCGGTTAGCATCTGGCATGCAGACATAAATGCTGGATTACGTGAGCTTATCAGATGAACCAGACAATGAGAGAGCTAGACTATGTGAACATTGGTTTGCCAACTTTCTTCCGTTGCTATCGCTGTCAAACTGATAACGGCACTTCTGTATCCTGACTAGCCAATCAGTGAAATCCGGTAACTCATCCCTCAACACGGTTTTCTAAATTATCTTTTCATTTGATGCCACTTTTGGTTTTCTTCCTAAAAGTACTATTTTTGAAACCTCGTCATGCAAAAGTGGCAAAAGTACCAATTCCTAACAACGTTTTGGAGAATAGTGAATTAAGCACCATGATCTCTGAAAACTTCACGATTTCAACCGGCCACTTTTGAGACATATTGTTCCAAAGTTTGCCAAATTTGGCCATTTTCCGAGAGTGTTACATAACCTTAAAATGTCCCCATTACCACATAACGTGCTATTGTGTAGTATTTAGACAAAAATTTTAAACAGAAACAAAAAGATAATCAAGAAAACTATAACAGAATTTTTGAAAATTTAATGCAGAAAGAGAAACCTAGCCCTTTTATTGATACGAGTGCTTTGATAATGAATATAACTTTTCCTTTTGTTATAAAATTTATTGTTAGTAATACATGGTCACATGACCCAATCAGTATCTAATTCCTACAAAGTCCAAAATAAGAATGGAGACAATATTTTCATCCATATTCAGTGGAGGTCGCTCACTGTCATACAGGATTACATAATACCCCAGTATGTCATGAAATGTCATTAAACCCAAAAAACAACCTAATCAGTCTTCAATTCATTTGCATTGTGCATGTGACATGGGTTAAAATCAGTCATTTTCTGATGAGCTATCTCACCCATAAATTCATGAAAAAGGGTGATTTCGAACTGTAGACGATACTGTTTTATTGGTTCAGTTATTTTCACATTACTAATCTAATGAATAACAACACAACTAGATATATAACAGTAGTCACTTGGGGAACATTCAAATTTTGGTTAATTTCTCATCTTTATTTATAAGCAAACTCCTAACTGACTAACTAATTTATTGTCTTGCTTTACTTACTGTAGTCACGGTTAAGGTCAAGGTCAAGTTAGAACTCGTTTAATGAAGTATCCCACATGTTATCACAATTTACATTGAAAGTGTGGGTATCACACGAGGTGGACTCCATTGTACAGTGTTACATTCTATAGCTGCGTAGCTATTTGGCTTAATTCCTCAACACATCAAAAATGTTACACATTATCTTAACATGCAACATGAACAGGACAATAAATAGCAACATTGTAACTAGAGTTGATATCTATACATTACCTCCATACTTGTACAGTGGTTAGCACCGCTTAATACTGGTCCAATCACATAGGCAGGATTGATTACCGCAAGTTCAAACTTCTCGTCATCTGAAAGCATTGAAAAGCATTTACATATGGAAAATAAAGTGACAAAGCATCCAAGTATTATATTTTGAAGTAAATGCATGGTCTGGGACAATTATTTGTTACTTGTTATATAATACTTCACATTGCCAAGTATTATATTTTGAAGTAAATGCATGGTCTGGGATAATTATTTGTTACTTGTTATATAATACTTCACATTGCCAAGTATTATATTTTGAAGTAAAGGCATGGTCTGGGACAACTATTTGTTACTTGTTATATAATACTTCACATTGCCAAACCACTGTCTTGGATACACTCATCATTATCATCAATGTTTATCTAAAAGTCGGAGAATCGCACGTTTCCTTAGCACTAGGCGCTTACTCATCAACCTTAAAAAGTCGAGGACGGGCGCTTTAAACCAAGAGGTGGGCACTTAAGTGGAAATCTTAAAAAATCGCAGAGGGGTGCTTTAAACTGAGCAATGAGCGTTTAAATTGCATATGCATCTAAAGCTGGGGATGGGCGGATAAGTGAACGTGGCCGCTAATCAGAACGTTTATGGTAGAACTTTTTGGAGGTTTGTAAATAATGGGGTCATTCACACACAATTTGCTTTTTGAAATTGGTATGCAAGGTCAGTGGAATAACCCTTTGAAATAGTGTACGGGTGAAATTTGACTTCTTCATTACTGACAAACAATAGACGCTGCCATGGTAACAACTATTTCTCGTGTAAAAGCGTCTACATCTGGATAAGCTTACCTGGTAACTCATTAATAAAGTCCCAGGCTGCCTTTTCTGCCAGAGTCTTACTCTTGGCGTATGCAGTCACTGCTGGCTGACTCTCTGTGTCTGTCCAGGTCTCTTCATTGTACACCATGTTAGGGTCGCTGGATGCTTGAGAGAAATCTACAATGGTGCAGAGATGGTGTAAGTTAGATAGGGAGAAATCTGCAGTCAAGCACAGATGACGTGGATTAGATTCAAAACTTTTATTCTATTGTAAATAGAATTGTAAGCACACTTATTCAAGCAAGACTCATTAACCAATCACAGCCACAGCGGGTTTAATTTAGATGGTCAGTTTTACAGCTCGTTGGTTTATGTAGTGATCATTGAGTTACAAGCCTTGAGAGAGACAAATGACCCATTATATTTACACAAATATATCCAGGCAATAATATAACACTCAGCACAAGCATTGCGCAGCAAATTCCTCTAACTGAAAATGATAAATGAGAAAAATCCCCATGAATTTCAGTTTACTATTGCAGTCACATTCATGTTCTTGCTTTAGTGATTGGTATATCTAGGTCATTGAGTGACCTGCGTCCACTCTCATTACTGACCTCTAATGGCAACCACGGAACTTGTCAGCACCACTCTCTTGACCGTCTTGGCTGCGGAACATGCCTTGAGAACAGTCTGTGTGCCCTCAACGGCAGGCTGGATTACCTCACTCTCATCCTTAGGCTGGGTGAGTGGGAATGGGCTAGCCACATGGATCACATAGGTACAGTCCTTCAAGACACTACAATAGAGGGAGCTGGCTGTGAAGAGGAGCTCACAACAGATTCTGAACAGTGATTCAAGGCAATACAACAGAGGGAGCTAGGAGTCAGAACACAAGATTAGCTGTGTGAGATAATGGAACTGTAGTTATTCAGTGCAGAGAGACCTACATGTTGGTGGCAAGACGCTTAATGATCTAGGCAAGTGTTGAAATAGACACTACTTAACATAGTTCTAATGAGTGAAATTGATTAGTTATTTATCTCTCTTTGAAAAACAAAAGCACACCTACAATGCTACAACTCTGGCCTTGACTCTGCAATGAGTGACTGGTTGTTCACATATCTGGTGTGTTTTGCTTTTATTGATGATACTGACTGTGCAAATACAGGGTGTCCCAAAAATGTAACTCAATTTCAGCACAATTGTTCAGTTCACATGGACCAGTCTGTGTGTCCGGACCTACTATAAGGTTACATCTTGCTTTGAAAGTGAATGCACCAGAGGTCACATGACTTGTGTATATGAGAAGACTATGCTCCTGGAAATTAAAAAATGTCAAAGACATCTAAAGGCAATAAATCCTTTTTCAAGTTAATAAACAATACATTTATTTTGATTTTAAAATTCAATTATTTTACATCTATAAAAGTTAAACCTGCAATATTGTTCTAAAGTAAATAACTAATTCAGTTATTGTCATTTAAGGTACAAGTACAGTTTTGAGACACCTTGTGTTATAAATATGAAATGATTATAGCTTGATCTCTAATATGTATTTTCCTTATTGACTTAGGGCTAAAACCAGAATTGTTAATTATTTTCATATTTAGCTGTTATCTGCTGCAATGCATGCAAAAAGTAATTTGATCTATGTTTGTTTTTCTCCGTAGTAATAGCTGGGTGTAACTGTGAAAATAAATCATCACATGTCTGTTTCAATCACACTCCTCCTTGTACATGAATACCGGTGAGAGTTCTACAGCATCACAGATTACAGGACAAAACTGCTTTACATATTCTGTTACAGAATGCTTCATGTGGGCAAAAGCAGTAGAAGACCGAGCAGTTAAGCACAAGCAGCTCAAACAATAATAGTTATATCAATAACACATTACAAGATGGCATTATATTGAAACATTTCTTTATGATTGTTGACTATTGACAACCCCAGGCAGAACACAAATGACAAGAGACATTGGATACAGAGTCTTGATAAGGGTTGTGCCCTGAGTACGCCTACACAGTCCCTTCCCCCACCCATCTTACCCCTCCCATGTCTCAGGCTTGGTCAGATCAGCCTCCACCAGCTCCAGGGGGTTCTCTGCCTCCGGGCACAGCTCTCGCAGGGGCTTCACCTTCTCTTCATTCTCCAGGCTGCGTACAGTGCCACGCACACGCTGTCCATCCTCAAGTAGGAACTTGACAATGTGTGAAGCAATGTAACCAGAGGCACCAGACACCAAGATCACTAGGGAAATAGAAAATGTGAAAAGTGAACAAGTGGAGATTCAGTTATTTTAATATTAATCATGCCACAATGGAACATACACTGACATTGTTTTGGAGAAATTCACATCATGATATTACAAGATATTACAAGAAATTCACATCATGATATTACAAGATATTACAAGAAATTCACATCATGATATTACAAGATATTATAAGAAATTCACATCATGATATTACAAGAAATTCACATCATGATATTACAAGATATTACAAGAAATTCACATCATGATATTACAAGATTCCACAGAACATGATATTACAAGATTCCACAGAACATTTTCATAGCTCAACTATTTCAAACCCACAAATTCTTTTCTCTATGTGCCTCAACCTAAAGTACAAGTGACCTCCATTTGAAACATTACATTATATTTGTCCTTGATGTGAATCTCTGCAAGCTAACAAGACATAAATTAAGTATGAGTTTGAGTAGACCATACCACATGCGGAAGTAATAATTTGGGTGCTTCAAGTGTGAAAATTCAAAGATGAAGTAATTTTCTATGATCATATATAATTTTTCAGTTTTGAATATTATACGATGGTGTATAATTTGCAAAACAATAAAAATATTCAGTGCTCTTCCTTCCTGAAATTCATTGACTAATTGAAACTCACAAGGTGAGCAGGTTCATTCATTGGTCAATGCCCAATACACATTGCACAAAACACACTGACCAATACACATAATGCAATACACAGTGCCTAATACAGTTTAAATTATACCCAGTGGGACAGTTACCACTGCTGTCTGACTGGTGCATTTGGGGGGGGGGGGGTTAGGGTTTGTGTACAAATATCACAAAATGAAATATGTTGGGACCTCCTCATGAGATCCACCACTGTCATTTCCTGCTTCATATACTTACCTAGGCATTACACTAGTTACGTTTTCACCACTGCCAAGGGTTAGTTGTGATTTATGTACTCTAGATATTCAGTAAAACCAACTGGCTTACCAGGACAGTAAAATCACAAAAAAAAAGCAAAATCAAACAAGTGTTTGGTAGGTAAATTTGTGTCATGACACCAGAAAAATGGCAACCACTGATTTGACTGGTATGAGAGGCTAGAATGTTAAATTATTTGGAAAAGCTAGAGAAGTTTCCATTCCCTTTCAGTATATCACGAGGGTCTTGCATTTGTAGAATTATGCACACTGGTTAGGATTTATATATCTCAACTTGCACCAGTTCCCTTCCTCTGCACTTCTTTGAGGCTTTTTTAGTTTCCAGTAGCAGTTGTGCAATAAAGTTTTGCATTCCATAACCGAGTCGTTTGTTTGCTTTTGTTGTGCACACATATCTCTTGATCACATGGGTACCTACATTCACACTAGGTGTGACCATATAATAGGTCCAGGAACACAGTCCCATCTACGGAATATGAATATTTGCAAAGAAAGTAGAACTAACAGTACAAATTATTAGTCATGGAGCCACCACAAGGTGTGACATCACAGGACCCGACACCACAAGGTGTGAAATCACATGACCAGACACCACAAGAGACGTCCTAAGATGTAAATTATACAAAAGGTTATACAAAGGGTTACTGTATTAGAATTAAATGCTGGATTAATTGCTTTTCATTTCCAAATTAGTGATATGTACATGTAACTTAAAGACAGCAGCTCCATCTATTGGTGTGGTCTTCATCACCATTCGGTAAAAAATCTACAATGAAGGACACTGAAAAATTTTTTGCTTAAAGTCAGGGCTTGTCCCAAATTCTTGAAATAGACAATAAATATTTGTCCGAAACTCAAGAAGCACCAAAAAGATGACAAAATTACACACATTTTCTGACATTTGAGAAATATGGTGTGCGCTAAAATCGCCCTTGTCCCAAATTCCAGAATCAAGAAAATTATTTTTTTCCGGGAGTTTCTGTGTCCCAAATTCCAGAGATTGTGTGAAATTGGATTATTTTACCTTAAAAGACAACTTTTGTGAATTTATGTCAGCTGTTCCTTAATCCCAACAACTCACATACAAAGGATTTAGAAACATTATGACAGTCTCAACACAAGGGTAAACTCTGCAGTTGGACTATCACACCCTCCCCAAGAACACAGATCAATTCTATACACAATGAATGGATCTGACCTCCCACATTAACAGCTAATTGTTGTTCAACTTCTTCCTGTCTTTTAAATAACTCATTTGAGACTCTGGCTAGACATTACCTCACTGGTTAGTCTCTTATGGTGAGTGAAGTGAGCTCATAGGATATGAGGTGAAATTTAAGAAGACAAAGAACTCTCTTCAACACAGCAACACCACTCGACTTGACTTACCCAGTTTGCTGATGTAGACACAAAACACAACAAGCATGGCTAATACTTTCATTGTAACACTTTCTTTTAGTACTCGCATTGTTGTTTCTGAAGCACTAGGAGCGTGTAGTGTAAATATGTGTATTCCCCTGAATAGGAAGGATTTTCCATCCAGTGTATACTGAAGTTTGAAAACGATTTATTGTGATCTATCAAGCGTGAGTCACTAAATCTCTGGTTCACACAACAAAGACAAAGTTGGTTTAGATGTTCCACTGTCTGCTGTAAGAATTATGCGCACTTGTCACACTCATGTCAACAACATCCTCTCATAAGTGGCAGGTAACCCAATCGTTATCACACTTACTTATTTTTTTATTTGATTTGTTGTTGGTTGAAAACTGGTGAAACCAGAGAATATGAAACTTTAATAATGAAGGAAATCTTAGACAAAGGTAGACGCTAGTGCCCAGTTATATGAAACAGTCCCAAATAGGGACTCTTTATCTTCCCTAAATAGACTGCGTAATGTCGACTTGTGAAAACATCGATTGTCCTTTCTTATGCAGTTTTAATATCACTATCCGAGTCAATTCTGGCTGAGAGTGAACTCTACCATAAGGTCTAAGTACCTATTCATTTTCGTTGAACTAAGGACTGTTTCACTTATGTTATTAGGAAAAATCATAAGTCAATCAAGATAAAATGATAGAAAAGTATTACAAATATGAAAAAGATGTAGGGAGTCATTGAGACTGTTTTTGCAACTAGGCACAGAAATCTTGATCTGCACACCCAAGTAAATGACAACACCCCTCTTAAGTCAAATCAGCTTGATTATGCATTTGCACTTCACAGAATAAGAAGCAGTTTATGTGAAATCAATATGAAAATACCTCCAAGACAGAGTCCACACTGAATCGATAGCTGCTTGCATTTATGTACACAAAATTGATTCATAAATTGATTTGAACCCCCATCCAATTTTAAATAGATTTAAAGTTTTAAGTGTAAATGGGGTATTAAAAATTATGACATTAGAAGCAGTGAGGCAAGTAACCAGATGCCCAAGAGCCATCAGGCACATCCCTACAATCAGTCCCCCCACACCCATTAGTGGTAAGCAGTCTCTGGTGAGACATGTAACCAGATGCCCAAAAAGCCATCAGACACATCCCTACATTCAGTACCCCTACACCCATTAGTGGCATACAGCTGATGCAACATCTGTCTATATTATGACTGCTGGCATTACACAGCAAAGCCTTGGTGTCCATCCAACAGCTGCTAATGCATCTAGATAACACACAATCCATCTGACACACAAAACCAAGAGGTGAACATCTTTCACAAAGAGCTGGCAATCAGCCAGTTGCAAACAATTGTGGGTCTAAGGACCATTCTCATGGTGTTAAGAGCTCCTATTTCAAGCCTGAGGCTAAAGAAGACAATCAGCATCTTAGACTGAAAGAGAATGCCTGGCAACAAGCCAACTAGTCAAGGATGTGACCAATCAAAGCCTGTATTACAAGGTCTATTGGCCGCTTGACAAGAAGGTTCTAAATTGCTTATGTCAGCAATTTCAAACAAACATATAAAACACAGAGTGGCATTAGTCAATTACAGGCGTAATGGATTTTGAGAACCAGTGTGATGGCTGTTTTTCAGTGGCAAAAATTGGCTCTCAAAATGCAGCACACCTTCATGAAAACGACTATTGCCCACAGAACAAATGCATTAAAAATTTGGGAAGAAAGAAAATGAACTCAGTGGAGGGTAGTGGACCGTCTGACATCAGCAAACTTCAGGTGTTTTATGACATGTCCTCAATGGGCTAAGGAGCAAAAGTGCAGCTTTACCTACCCAGCTCATGTATTGTTTGGGTCGAATTCTCTATACCCAGTTAAAATTCAAATATGAGAACATGAGAAGTCAAATTAAGTAACCAAAAACCTGGTGATCATATTTTAAAATGAATACACCAATAAAGTGTCAAAATATAGTAAAGTGGACCCTGCTTCCAACATCAAAAGCAATAAGACTCCTCATTCCTTTCATCATCTCACTACAACCGTTTAACCATTAGTAACAACAAACAAGGCTGGGTTGAGTCACAGCAGTTGCTCAATTGACTTCAACCATAATGTAACTACTGGGATGAGTCAACTGATATTAATTAGTCCAGGTAAGTAAAAGAGTGCACCATGATTGATCCATCAGTCTGGCACATTAGACATGCAGACTTAATTCACTTGGTAGTGTGAGTAATATGCTGAGCTACTGAGGTGTGTCACGTTATGGCATTGAGCCATTTTCCTACTTCAATTTTCAGTCTGGAAACAGGATGAAAGTATGTGTAATGTGTATTGAAATAATCACAACAACACAGTGTGGTTTTGTAAATAATGGTTGCGTTGGTATGCAGTGAGTAGTGTTGGTCTATTTTAAAATATCCCAGGACTCAAAAAATCAAGGCATAGTTGGTTTAACCAGCACTCAACAAAGAGGAAGAACGTTAACTAACTTTAGTCAGTAGCTGCAGAAACTATCAACATTCTTAAGTTAATGAAGCTCAGTGCTGCTGATAAATGTGAATTTGGACAACTGAGCATACAGAACTATGTCATTGCTAAAACAGATACTACGCCCCACGCCCCACGCAGTGTCATTTAACAATCATGTGCTGCTTCAGTGTGTTTTTAATGCAGAAAGTTAACATTTCTAATTACAATGACACCATTGACACTGTAAGTTGGACGTTAATGACTTTGGCATGACCTAATAAGGGCATGACACAAAATGAGGGTGGTGCAGTCTTAGAGATTTCGGGAACTTAAGTGCCATTTTCATTACATACAAGTTACCTTAGCACAAGTTACTCCTGGAATGAGTTTAGTTTCTGCATTTAACAATAGTGCTGACGCTACTTGCACTGGACAACGTAACACACGTCACAACTTATCCCGTTATCGAGGCAGGGTGACTTGTTCTAAGGTAACTTGCACCAGCGCAAGCTGCAGTATGGACGCAAACCCGTTAGCAGGGCCGAAGTAAATACCAGATACACACTTGTTCAGTTACGCACAAAGGGGCGTCTACTAATTTTTGCGCCATATTCATGGCATGGTGTAGGGTGTGTAGCGTTGACGCTCGATTGAACGGGAGCAACTTGCAAGTTGTCCTATGGTAACATGTAGCAGAACACAACCATACAAACTAGACAAGACTTTTCATCAATTTGAGAGGCTTAGACCTTCTAGGTCTTCAAAAGAGTGAAAAATGAGAATAATCACCTTCGCTACCATTTCTATCACGATAAAACAGCATTATGATATTCATAAACCTGGGCTTTAAGACATAAGTATCACACATGTTAAGGTTTACAGAATCCCGTGTGAAGTGTTTTGCTGCAGTTCTGCATGTACACCACATCAAATGAGTGGTAGCAAATTAGAAATCAAAACACATTAACTAAAAACACAAACTGTTCGTAATGAAAATCACAAGCTCTGTGCACTCCATCTTGAGCAAAAATTTACACAAGATTTATCATTATTTGCAGTAAATTAAAGACTTCTGGAAGTTACAGGCCACTTTGAGTTAGCCCCAAGCACCATGCTGGGTGGTCAGTTCAGGGGTTGTCATGGCAAATAAGGGCCATCATGTTCTAAAAGTTTGACCTTAACTAGGAACATTTCCACCAAGTTATTGGTCATCATGGTCTATGAAAGGTACTAACAATTCAAAGTTGCAATGAATTTAACGTTACATTTAAAGGACCCTAGAAAAGTGTTTAAAATCGGCTAACTTTGAAACATCATATCTCAGAAAAGTTATCATTCGATTCATATGAAATTTTCAGGTACTATGTTATGTTTTATGCATTGTTCTCTAAAACGCTGTTGGGGCTTCAAAAATAGGATTTTTATGATTCTCTAGATAAAAATCAAACGGTTTCATGAAAAGAACTTAGAAAACTTACAGCATTTTTGAATTTTTATGTTAAACATTTATATCAAATAAAACTTGGTTATGTCATTTTACTATCAATGCACCTTTCTCAACAGCTACATTTTACTCAAACATACAAGATCATGTGACATGATCATTTGTCATGATCATATGACCCAGTAAATGGCAGATTGGTAAAAGTATCAAACCAACTTCTACAACCTTTTTACAAAATTAAATCAATGGTTTGGCTAAAAACATGCATGGTAAGGTAAGTCATAACCTTAATCAGAGGCAGTTCACCTTTAAGCAAATCCCTCCATAAGTTGATATACCCAAGATAAGTAGTGTATATGATATTACAGGACAAGTGGCAAACAAAAGCATTGAAAGAGCATGTACACCATCACAGACATGTTGGTAACAATTCACGAGGTTCTAGTCATGGCCTACACAAACATATCCATCATTTTGGATACCTTAATAATTGCCGAAGTAGATCTCTTTTTGTTTTTCAAAAGCTCTTCCTGTAGTTGCTATGATATAGGGCTTAAAAAGAGCAAGCAAGGCATTGAAATGCACCCACAAATGCAAGAAAAACGGTATGTTCCCACAGTTGTTTGTTAGCTTTAAAAATAACCACTAGGGGTGCGAACCTGTTCGAAAATGGGAAGGACTTGTCAGGAGTGTATAAAATGGGAAGGACTCGTCAGGGGCGCATAAAATGACAAAGCATTGATTTGATGCTGCTTGCTTTATTAAATGACAAAGCATTGATTTGATGCTGCTTGCTTTATTAAATGACAAAGCATTGATTTGATGCTGCTTGCTTTATTAAATGAAAAAGTAAATTTCATTGATCTGCCCTATTGTTCCTTAACTGGCAAGTTGGAACAAGCCTTAGCAGAAGCATTCCATATCACAGATGCTGACTTATTCACCTACTTCAGTTAATTGGGGAAAACCACAATGCTCTCCTGTTTATGTGTGATGGGCAGAAAATGCCATGGAGCAAACAGCATGCTGTGGTTTGGCATTTGTACACTTGCAGCACCAAATGTCCATAACATATTTCCACATCAGTGGGCTGAATTTCCTAGAATTTGTCAATGAGGAAATGGCCTATCCCGACACTGACTGAGATTTGAGTTGAAACCTAACCGATCAGCTGACACGAAACAAGTTGTTCCAATGGGTAAACGGACTGACACGGCGCAAATTGACACCGATGTGGCAAATTTTTTGCCACCCATTTGTGAGGTAGAGTAATTTGCGCCCGAACATCTTGCACCGTGTCAATTATAAGTCTAAACGCGAAACTGGAGTAAGGCGGAAAGGATAATCTCTACTGCGCTTGTGCAATGACCTACGTATGAGTTCTTTGTCTCTGTAACTGTCGTCGTTTGTAAACCTGAGCATGAGCGATACAGTCTCTCCAGCCTTTAATTTCCCTCTTGCCACGGTTAGTGAGTTGTGTGTGTAAACGGCCGCTTGACACGGGTCAATTTGCTCCCTGTCAGTTGTGGCAGGCCAAAAGTTGATGTCTAAACGGGCCAAAAGTTGACGTCTAAACGGGACTATAGTTACTGTTATATAACCCTCACCCTTCACACAGACAGTTAAAACTGTTGTCATCCTGGTCCACCTTTGTTTTAGCCAAGTCACCTCAGTTAGCGGCTGGTGCATTATTTCCAGTGATATGTGACAGCAGCACCACCTACAGTTGTGTTCACAGAATTAACAGTTTTATAATAGCCTCTCGCTGAACCGTACTTGTAGAGGGTTATAATATTGCGCTTTCAAAACCGGTTTTAAAGTGTTCAGATGAGAGTTATATCTTAAAATAAGTTTTAAAAGTTATAACCCCTTGGTGTGAACAGATGTGTCACTTGACTGACAGGTTAGTCTAAGTCTGGCTTAAATGTTGGGGATAACAAAATCCCAAATGCTATTGTAGGAGTTGTCTCATTAATGACCAGTGCACTATGAACAGTCCAAATCTGTTTGCCATAACACAATGTTTTCAACAGATATAAAATAATGCAATACATTACACAATAACATTTACATACAAAAAAGGAGATAAATGTCATAACATTTAAAAAGTCCAGCAAGTTCTAAACATGTAACTTCATTGGGTTTAATGAAAGGTCACGATCTCTACTAAATGCAGGTCATGACATCACAGAAAGTAGTTCACGCAGACAAAAAGCAGACAAAAAAGAAATGGCGATCCAATTTCCATTTCTGTGCTTCCTAGAGTGGGGAATAAATAGATTATTACATGTACTCTACAGCCATATTCTATATCTAGACCCCTCATAGGATTTGGAGAAATTATCACTCAACATGNAGCCCCCCCCCCCCCCCCCCCCGACAGTGAGAATTCCTCCAAACCTCAGAAGGCTTCTACATACCAGAAATAACAGCCTCACCATGTAATCTATCACTTTTTAAGTATAAAAATCAACATCGCACTGCACAATTAAGGTTATGTAAGACCTAACTGACAACTGTCAAGTCTGTATAATCAGCTAAGTATCTTCAAAACTTTAAATTTTAACTTAGTAAAAGTATATACTTTTGAAAATTAGAAACCTGTAGACTTCGATGTTTGGCTTTATTCCTCCAGTCTGCCATCAATTTTGTCACGTGAACATATCTCTTCAGTAAGTTAGAAAAATGATAGCAACACAACGGCATCAATAAGCAAATTTTATGTCACTGATTCTAGATGAAATCTCAAAAAAGCTGTAGTCATTTTGTGTTATACAGCTGAACTTTTCACGAAAATCATGAAAGTCCTATTTCTTGATTGCCCCTTATACAAAAGAGGACCATTTTAAAAAACAATTCTCAACAACTTTTTGAGAAAGTCCATAAAGCATAGTATCTGAAAGTTTCATATATGAATCCAATCGGACATTTCTGAGATACAATCTTATGAAGTCTGCCAAATTAGACCATTTTATATGGTCCTACATACTAAGTTAAGAAGTTGACCAAGTTTGGAATTTGTCCAACATCACCATTAGCATTCACCATCTAAACACTTAATATAATAATAAAAGCAATGATAATAATAATAATGATGATGATCACCATCATATGTTACATGAACCTTGGCCATTCACCACAATGTCTTCCAATAAGTTACAACATAGCAATACATATTGCACACTAAGTGAGCCCTGGAACAAATCTTACTCAAGGGTCTAGCAGTCTGGTCTGGAACCAAACATCATGATCTCTTCACTTTCTGCCCTTGGTGGCCGTGGTCAAGTGCTGCCAATTAACACACCAAGACCATAGATTACCATGCTCCTACTTCTACAAATATCCCCCAACTGTGAGAAACTGAAGTACTTCTCTATTGTTTCACCAATTAGGTGCTTATCAAGGCCAGTTAAAAATACACCAGCTATGTAAAGATTAGCCTTCTTGCCATGGGCAAAACAAATGCTCTGCTAACTATGTTCTTGGACAGACTGCGTAAAGGAGTGATTTCAGAGCAACCGCCATTTTGGGGCAATTATATGTTACTGCATACACAAAAGAAAAAATCATATATGCACAACGAGGGTGTTAGATTATTTTACTTCGCATCATGTGAGATCTTGACAGACTCATAGATTTATTAATAATACTTGGCCAATGAAAAGTTAGTATGCAAAGACGATAAAACATTATCATTTTCGGACAAAATATTCTCCAAAATTGAATTTTTTTCATTTTCCAAGTGCTTCTAACATTGCTGTGAATGCCCACAAATGTTCAAAGTATTTTCTGTTGGTAGCTAAAATACAGATATGGCAAAGCACGACTCTGGTGATGTATATCATTTATGAGATGAGGAAATAAAATGTCAACCATCCTAAATTGACGAGATTTTGCCAGACAGATGTGTGACAATTGTTTGGATAAAATTTACTTCAAGTGTATTCAAACAAACTTTAACATTTAACACGTAAGCATTGCAAAAACACAAAAAACTACTGTGCCTTAACTCAGTTTGCCAGGGGTCAAAAGTTAATTTCATTCCACAATACAAACATTCTTGAAATTCCTACAGAGGCCACAAAACAAGAACAAACTGACCTTGTACTGACTAAGTAACAAACTTTCTCTCTCGTTCATACTGTTTAAGAATAAAGTGTAAGAAGGAAGTACAAAAGACTTACAGAAAATGGACAACAATATAACAAAAAACAAATTTTAGGTGCAAAAGTTTTTCCATGTGACTTGTCACACGATTAACATTGTTTAAGGGTTGAGTTGTGAGGAGATGACCTTGACATTAGGCAACACTCATGGCATTTATCCCAATGGCTGCTTGTATTAGGCAAAGTATTATATATTAGTTCATTATTTTAATACTTAATAACGGCAAGATGAAAGTTATCATTAACAGCTAACTTGGTCATTTCACTAATTGTTTAATGAAAAAGTGTTTGTTATCTATGGTTAACTTGACTTTTCAATAATGATAAGGTGACTGTTATGGGACCACACTGTTTTTTACACTTTAATCATTTTTACATATTTTAATGACTAATCAAAATTGTGGTAAGACAACTAATACTATTGTCATCTGTAAAGATCCAACAAGACCAACAATACAACACAAGTAAATGTTGTAGGATATGCTACCACAGCCTCAGCACCATCAGACCCTATCACAACCTCAGCAACATCAGACCCTACCACTGACAAACATGTTATGCAGTTCTTTGCAATAGTCTAGAATTCCACCAGCATGAGTAAGATGCAGATGGCATTAACCACACATAGCAAAACTAATCCAACCACAAACTTGTGTCAGATTTAGTGTATTTTGAGGATTGTCAGGATGGAAACCGGCAGACTGAACACGAGAGCAGTGCTTAGGGCAAGATTCCATTGAAGTTCAAACACGTATTCTGAATTACCACCAGGAAAATGAAAGAGTACGAATTGTCCTAAAGTTACTGCCAGAAAATTGATATAAACGCTGAAAGCCAGAATACAAAAATTATTTGCAGTTTACTAGTGTCCCTTTTTGAAAAATGAATTAAAACATTTTACTACGCAGAACAGAATTGCTCTATAATACATTAAAGCCTATAAACAATGGAGTTAGAGTGCAATAGTTTCAGCGAGTTACTATACCCTAGCAGATAAGCCTTGACAAAATTGTGGATATTTTTGGAAGACAGCGAGTGCGCCAAACAGGAGTGCGAACTTCAGTCAACAAAGGCTCTGAACAATATTTTGTGCCCTTGTGTTTCATCATTTCATGTACTCACTTCAGCTACAGATGTAACAAATAAATTCTAGCAGACTTCTAGCACCCTAATTTACACAAAGCTTTGTTTATTAGGCCAATGTAGACAGCACATGCCATATGTCAAAGGTTATTTACTCTGGCTTAAGAAGTGTATACAGCATACCAGAGAATAAGGGAGAAAAGTTGAAATTTTGTTTTGTAATATTTCTCAAGAAAACATATGCGATATCAAGCAATTGCAACTGTACTTGCTGATGAAAGCCTTCACAGTTCAAAGTTCAAACTTCATGTCCATATATGCCTGAAGAGCTATGAAGAAGTCATGGGACAAACTCAACCTCACAAGACCCTGCAAACCATGCAAGCAGTCCATGAGTTTAAGTTTCCTGAAAAGCGAATTAAAACTTAAGCCAGAAATTTGGTCTAACCCTCCACAAAACTATTTCTAAAAAATAATTAAATCTAATTTGTGCAAAAGCCCAAAGTCTGAGACTACACACATAATTCCTGAGACAATTTCTTTCTTTGATGCTCTCATAACTCACTTGACTAAACCTTTTGTCAACAATGGGAAGTAGGATCACAAGACCGAATTTCAATCTTAATTATTAAGTCACTTTATTAAGTCACTTTCATGGCTGAGGCCACATGACAAAAACAACTGTGAAAAAAGAAGACAGTTGACATGGTTAAACTAGGTTGGGCATAATCAAGTTCACCCTGAGGCAAGCTTTGTGGAAAGAACTGCTCCTATTGACCACAACTGATCAAGAATTCCTCAAATTTCACTGTCAGACAAAATAATATCAAGCTCAGAGCATGTGACGCAAATCAGGAAAGATATAAATTGTGAATACAAAGCACAAAGACACTTGCACTTGGTTCAACTGGTGCAAACAATTCCATGAACGCGCACCCTGTACGATTCTAGTCCTGGACCACTGACATATAAAAATACCTGAGCAACGAACTCCTAAAGTTTACTTAGCCACACTTAGAATGGCTCAGACAGGATAAGCCATATATCCTATAAGGAAAAATTTTAAATCAACATTCTAAAGATGTTTACTTGTCTGAGTGTATCAAGAAATAAGAAATTAACGAGAAAAATACAAATGCTCGTTGATTTTATATTATCAGTTTTTTCAGCAATTTCTCACTTCTCGACCATTTTTATTTTCGCCCCAGGAGTGCCCATGGACTTGAGAAGAACAGTTAGTTCAAGTCAACCCCTTCATATGATTGTTGGCTATTCAGCATTATATCTTTCAATTGACTTAGTACATTGGTTGAAACAAAAGGTGGTTTCTACGACTATTTGGAATCCTACAGCAAAGTTTAAAGGAACAGCATGAAGTACAAGTGCTTTGTAAAACAGTGAAGAAGAATTTGTCAGATTAACAAGGTGTATATGTCAGTTTGTTGCTAGTTTGATGTAGAGGTTTTGTAAGCCATACGTCACAACAATAAGTGAGGGCATATATTTTTGTCTACGTTGAAATCCAGAAATTCAATGCTCCATACACAAGGGAACAGATTCCATGGCAGCACCTTTAGTAGACAGGTGAAATTCAGAGGTGTGGTCATGGCATCTGGTAAAGACCAGAGTTTGGTCACAGAGTATGGAGCAATTCCAATACATGTTCAGAGTTTACAGTAACTGATCTGGCATTTGTGCAAGACTGATGTCTACGGGGCGGGGGGAGGGAGGGATAGCGTTTATGGGATCCGTGCTTGATCTCAATTTATCATTCCCTAACGAAACAAGATTAAAATGTTTTCTCATAAAAATTACAATTTTCAGATATCCAGTTCGTTTCTGAGGTGTTCACAATGTCAACCAGTCAGTCGCATCTGTTGTGGGTCTCAAAAAAGCAATTTCATTCCAACATATAAGAGTCGGGACAATCCAAGGAGTTCACAATTTTTATGCTCTGAAGACAGTACCTATGTTTAATAATTGGACAATGTCCAATTGAAGTCACTACAGGTTGGTTTTCATGACAAATCTGGCCTAGCATTGATACTATTTGTAATTGTATATAGTTGGTAGAACAACAGAAACCATCTATACTACCCAAACCATGTATACTACCCAAACAAAGATTGCTTCTTACTGAAGAGACTGCCCTTTACCTCAATATAGTTTTGCTTATTTTTAATTAAAGCATCACTTTAAATTGCTGTACAACCTAACTTCATCTTTCTCAAAACTAGAAATGTGCAGATGCATGCGTTCATGCTTTATTCATCTAAATGTACTTTGGTAGAGAAGTAACATCCTCCCTGTCAAATAATTCTGCAGTGTTGGGCCAAGTCAAATGAGGACAAACAAGTTGAACAACCCAGACCTCATTTTCAATGAAGTAACTGACCCAGAAATGACCTAACAAGGTCCCTGGGAAATTGGAACACCATGGAACAACATTCTGATATTGTATTCAAGTGAGAAGCTTTTCAGTCTTCAGTATTTATTTTTCATAAAAATACGCTGCTATAGAAACAAGCAATCTGTCATAGAAAGTACATATAGAACAAGAGTTCCCTTTCAGTAATTGACTGTTAACTGAATGATTGACAAGAAGGTTTTGAATATTCAATTTAGTCTGCTTTAGCAGTGAAAAATGCAAGCTATTATCTGAATAACGAAAACAACATGAACAATTCAAAAAGAAAACTTCGTTGGTCATTTAGTGAAATCCAACAAATAAGACCAAATTTAGGCTTATGCAGCAACCTCGAATAAACTTTTTAAAAGTATAATTTCTATTTCGTGACTGTTCCCAGCCCCACGTTACCACAGCGATAAATCACATCAAATAACGTTAAACATAATGACTTCATTGAATTTTGTACACATGCTCAGGAAATTATACCATGTTGAATGCAAATTTTTCATCATGCCAACAACTGTAAAAAATAAACTTTTCTGAAATGAGCTCAATTGATTTGGTGTTCTCTCTGGTCACTCAACAGTAATGGTCACTCAACAGTAATGGTCACTCAACAGTCATGGTCAACCTAGCCGACACTTCCGTAACAGGAAAACATGGTGTGAAATTGTGATCACAGAATAGGAATGCCACCTGGTGTGAATGCCACCTGGTGTAAATGCAAGAATGGAGTTCAATCAGTCTTGTAAGATACTGGCTACAGGGGTCACCCTCCCAACTTGTTGTTGGGCTACAGAATCGAACAAGTTGGGACCAACTGGGGAAAACGCCGTAATGAGCACTCTATCAGTGAACAACAGCTTACATAGCCCCGCCCCAAATGCATGTCATGTGACCTTGTCTCTCAGCCTCATCCAAACTCCATTAGAGTATGTGCCCTGCCCTGATCAGACAACTTTGAAATGGCACAAAATCAGCCAGAGCAATTGCTCTGTATAGAGTATAGTGTGAATGCACACAGTGAAAATTAATACATCTGAACGATTTGCTACCAGTTTCTGAAGAGGTGAAAGTTGAACTCAAAGCTTGTAAACTGTCAGTTGCTCATCACTTAAATATAAACTAGTGTGGAGGCAAAAACCTCATCTGTGCTTGTACTGTTGTATCGTGGAGATTTTTCTTTACCTGAATGCACCAGTCCCTTTCTGATTATAATCAATTCTGCACACTCTAAAGAGGTTAAGTGAATGTTAAGTCACTCAGTCATCTTACTATGTTGTGAGCATGGTTCTCAGATACACTGGATACTTACAAGGCTTGGAACCATCTTCGTTAGCTGGCACCAACGGACCAGTAGGCTCCACAATCTCAGGCTCCACCTCTTCTTCAGGTTCAACCTTGGGCTCCTCTGCTTCAGGCTCCGCCGCTGCAGACTCGGTAGCAACCTCTGCTGGCTCAGCAGCTGGAGTTTCTCCCTCCGTGGCTACAGGGGCGTCAACAGGAGCGGTCTCTTCTGCTGCGGCAGCAGGTTCGGCCTGTTCTGGCGTCTGCTCAGTGGTTTGTACCTCTTCTTTAGCATCAGACATTTTGTCAGTTTCTTGCTTGGCAACTGGAAGAGAGAACAGATTGGAACATAAACTAAGGAGTAAACTGATGGCAAAATATTTGCAAACTGTTATTACGCACTGATATTGGAATAAATCCTATAAATCACTGAAATTATCTGGTAACAATATGTATTTTTAGGGAGTATAGAACAAATGATCACCAAGTTGAACATAAACACGCCATTTGAGTACAGTGTTATAAGCAAGAACTTTCAGATTGTAATATCAAAAGCAAAGCACACCAGTTTTCGTACAGACACGGACGAGTAAGGTCAAAGGTGAAACAAAGCCAACCATAAAAATATGACCACTCCAGATTACTTCACCGATTAAAGGAAAGAAAACAGCAGCTTAACTCACTAGGAGACCAAGACAGTACAGTGTACTGTGAAAAATTAACCAACAAGAAACTAGGATAAAGAGAGAAAGACAACTAGCACACCTGGTGGACGAAAACAACATAAAAGTGGTGAAGAAGGCTTTCGTGGTGGTTTCGAATCCAAGCTGACTGAAAGAGTAATGCATCAGTGAGCAGGCTAAACAGGAAATGGCAAGGCTTACTGCCGGAAATAAGTTGGAAACACGACAAGATAATTGGGGTTTGATCTTGAAGCAAAGTGGAAAATCGTTCTCAGTCAATAGAGGTCATCCATCACATTTAAAAAATATTGAGATGCTAAAAGATTAAATGTAATGTGGATGTGAAAATCACAGCTAAAACAGTTACTATATGCTAAGTACTTTTAAATTGTGTCAACACTTATGGATTTCAAAAACATCACCACTTGCTTGACAAAAGCATTAAAGTTTGGCTGAAAAAAACTGTTCTTGAGAAAGTTGCAGTTTTCAGTTGCACATAGCGATGCAGGAACAGCATGCCAAACACATAAGCAGTCATGTTATCACAAGCTGTCATCACTACACACACATCTGATAGCACCATGACAGATAACAACTAAGCCACAGTGAGGATGAACAAAAATCCTTATATCAGTTGTCTAAACAATGGTAGCAAAATCTTTCCCAACTACTCCAAACACCATTCACATTCAATTGCAAATTCATAAAAGTGTGGAATCACGAGACTGAAAAAGATCAGGTAATGCGAGCTGATATTTACCAAAACAAGCAAAGTGAACAAGAGTTCATACATTAAGTGGTCGTCAGTGCTACAACTGTTTGAAATTCAGAAGTAAATCAGAGACCATACATTTTCCAAAACCCCTAAGGATATGTTTCTGCAGTAATTATCAGTTTAGCCAAAAATCTTTTTTGCAAGAACAAACAGTTACTTCTTGGTCTACATGAATACAAACACAGGTGAAATGTATAAGTATCTGTGTGAAAAAAGCAGACGGAAACCATCATCAAACAAGCCAAACCGGTGATGAAGGAGAGCTCAAGTCAAGAAACAAGAATGACTCATGCTAAGTTGAGTGGGTAAACTCTGCACATTCATTAAGAACATGTTGTGTTAATTACCCCACACCTGATAACAGGAACCAACTGCAGGGGCCATGTTACACTCATCACTACATCTACAGGGTGTGTGACTAGACAGCTACAGTTCAAATGCTACCTTGAAACACTATGAAAGCCTAGGTGACTACAAACTGATATTGAACAACCACACCAAACTGAGCACCATGCTGGAATACCATGATCCTGAATGGCTTCAGTGCCAGTGGAGTTCTCAGCTGGCGTACTAGCAGCAGGTTCAGTTGGTGAATTGGTGTCCTCTGCCATCATGGGAGACAGAGGCGCTGGGTTTTCAACTGCAACGTTTGCAGGGGAGAATTCTAGGACAGTTGGTGCTTCCGCTGAAGGGTCAGTAGAATCTTCCCCAACAATAAGAGAAGAAGCCACCGGAGCAACATCAACCATTTGTATTTCATCAACAGGGATGGACTCTTCTTCACTTGGTGCTTCCTGTACGGGGATGGATTCTGGCTCGGTTGGTGCTTCCTGTGTAGGGATGGAGTCATGTTCATTTGGTGCTTCCTGTGTAGGGATGGATTCTTGTTCGGTTGGTGCTTCCTGTGCAGGGATTGATTCTAGTTCCATTGGTGTTTCCTGTGCAGTGGCGCTAGTGTCTTTCTCAACAATGATAGAGGAAGCAACATGAGCAACCTCCTCTCTTTGTTCTTCTCCGACTACACCCTTGTCTGTCTTGATATCTTCCTGTTCTGTTGGTTGTTCTTCAGCTGTTTCCTGAACATCAACAATCTGGGTAGTTGGTGAAACTGTATCAGTCTCTTCCTCGTTAGTCTCGCCATCCTGTGACATGTCTTCTTCTTGACTTTGGTCAGATGGAAGTGATTTGTCTACCTTTTCATCAGGTACTGCAATATGTGACGTTTCTGATTGTTCATCAACTACAACACGCTCACTATTAATAATACCATTGACCAATGGGTCCTCTACAATTTCCAGAATAGTGTCTGCCTCATCAACGACTAACTCGGTTTCATCAATGCTATCATGCCTGGCCTGAGCCACCTCCAGATGATCTCTCTGAACAATAGAACTAGCCTCGGCAATTACTTCCCGTACAATTTTATTAGCGACCTCATTAATTTGATCATCATTAACTGATGTCTCACCTGATTTACTGTCACCACCAACAGCCTCAGTGCCATTACCATCAGCAGTTGTCTCCGATGCTGTGACTACAGGTGCAGCCTCGACAGATTTCTCTACTACTGGGGCTACAGCTGCAGCCTCAACTGATGTCTCTACTACTGGGGCTACAATCTCCTCATCAGGTTCTGAAGGTTCCTGTGTTTTCTCAGCATTATCTTCAGGGGCCGATTCAGACACCATGCTAACAACAGGGGCAACAACGGGTTTATCTGAGACAGGTTCAGTGGGTTGTGGACTTTCTGACACTGGTTCTGTTTGTGTTGGTTCAAACGTCTCCTCAGTTGCATTGTCATCCCCACAGCTCAATACTTCTCCACCAGATTGTTCTTCATCTCCAGGAGCAGCTGTCTCTTCATCCTGAGCTGACTCAGAACTTTGTTCACCCACTAGTTCAACTTCTTCTGCTGGTTCTTGTACGTTGGTGTCCACAGCAGGAGATTCCAATTGTGGTTCAGAGGATTCCACCACCTCCTCTGCCCTAGACTGTGATTCTTCCGTTGGCTCAACTACGTCTCCGCCCTCTTCAGTGGGAGCTGGTTCTGATATGCACTTAGCCTGTTGTTCCTCAACAATCTGTGAGGGTTCCACAACTACTTCTGAGGAAGAAGCTTGTTCAAGGTTTTCCTGCTCCACAGAAGGAGAGATAACAGCTACTGGCTCGCTGTGTTCTTCTTCAGATTTCTCTTCACATTTAGGGGTATCTGGAGAGTCTGTAGGCTGTTCATGTACTTCCATTTTGTTCTCTTCACTGGTTACTGACAAGACCACACCTTTACATTCTGCTTCACTTGACAGATTTTCAATGGAAGTTGATTGGACTTCCTGTTCTGTTTTCTCCGTCACATTTTCAGTGTCTATACTGCCTGGTGACACAAGTTCCTCGTTGTTGTCGCCACCACCATTAGTAAGTAGTGACCCCGTTGGTACAGCCGCTGACTCAACAGTACCATTCACATGAACTTCATTATCATTTGCAGAATCTGACTCACTAGAACACACTGTGTTCTCTTCCTTAATATGAGTATAACTAATTAAGGTTACTGGATCTGAATCTGCCATATTGAAACCTGTGTTTAACACAAAATAGGCTAAACACCCAAAGCTATCAGTCTAGTCCAGTTCTAATATCCTTGCACTGTGAATCACAGAGACAGGCTGGCACAGCACAAGTCTGATGTCTTCTGATACCCCTCCAATGAACAAACCACACAGCAATGAACAGAACACTTGACTAACTAACTTCACAGCAAGCTGGTGAGGAGAGTGAAATTGAAAAAGCACCAGTACACAGCCTATGGCATTCCTGCCAACTGATAGGTCAACAAACATTCACAGGACTCCAACTGGGCTGGTGCAACCCATTCTCACCAGAGGGGTGAACAACTACATATTTTTAAAGACAGTCACTTTCTAACATAAGCATGAGATGGTATTCAACAAACAACTTATTATACGTAGTAAAACACTTCAAAATAATGGATACAAATGTGACTCCTAATTGTAAGATGCAAGTCTACAGCAAACACAACACATATCAACAATAACCTCCCTCCTAAAGATGGCGTAGGCTAGCCCACCTACCAGTCAGTCACCAGGTTAATTGACAGGTAGGGCGGAACTGGACAGTTTGGGGAGTTGTGAAGCCTGAATACAATGTTCATATGCTAATGCTCCACTTGTGGGACAATTGTAACGCACTTCACAACTTCACCCCTGACATCCTGGTTTAGATACTGATACATCTCAGCACTAAGACCTAGATACTAATACTTCCTTGAAGAAAAAAGTCAGTGTTAAAAAGCTGCCTGGTTGATTTATAAAATAATATAGTTTGAAAGCATGAGGCGTCTGCGTAGTCCAGATACCCCAGTTAAGCCCAGTAGAGTTTGGAAATTATGGCATTAGCCATAACAAAGAAATGACATTGTCTAATACACATTCCTGATGACTGACATTGTCTAATACACATTCCTGGTGCATGCATATTGCATGTGATCATAACTAGAGCAATCACATTAACTAGAACAAAATGGAGTTATGAGATAGCAATATTCAATTAGTTTATCTAAATCACGCACTCATGTAGGTTATTTGTTCTTTAACACAGAAAAAATATGCATCACAGGCCAACAGGTCAGATGCCATACAGGGAACATTTAAGAAATGACACAGAAAATTTGTCATAACTGGAAGTATTGACTATTGACAACACATACAAGTTTGCATTTTCACTAAAATGTCTAATGCATAGTCATCAATCAACTTTGTATTTTGTCAGAAATTAAATTAGCAATAATTGATAATTGAGCTATTCAGTTAAAACCAGTGACAGTGTTTAGATTATTACCATGGTAACACCAGATCAACTGAAAGTTCAGTAGAAATTCCAGAAATGCTACCAGCCATAAACAGTATACAAGGCTACTGTTGGGAAGTCTTGTCAGACATTAAAAGAATTTCTTGCATGCTTTAAATCCATCAACTACATGTGTAGGTCACCAGGACTTTTAATTGTTTGATGAGGAAAGTTTTATTGGAGAAAACATACATGTGTCTGTAAATAAGGGAAGTCATAAATTGTTGTACTTGGGAACATCCTAATCTACCTGGAAGAAATTCAATGTATGCAACAAACAGTTCAGTTCTGGTATGGGTCCTCCTAGTCATGGCCATATTGACATTTCTGGTAGAACTCAGCACATGCCTGATCAGTAACTCACAAAACAGCTGCTTAGGGTCTCCATATTAAGGCCCTTTCTTATTGACTTAACTCCAGTGTGAGGGGAGCGTCAGGTAAACTGTGAAGTTAACTGAACCATTCATACCGGCTTCGGTATAATGGACATTGAAGTAGATGGTAGGTGACGCTGTTATCATCGAAGTAATCGCAAGGTAGCGCTGCACGCTAAGATTTTTTTAATGTGACAATTTGGGAACATTTACACGTGCTAATTGACATAAAACTTATTAGATTGGTGATTATTTGATCGAAATATAGGCAACTATTAGCGACGACACTGCCCTTTAATTGTTAACGATAACAGTGGTACCTGGTGATAACTTCGATAATGGTTCATACTGCACCGTACTGTCAACGCTCCACAGTAAAATCTGTCTGTTAACTGCAAAATTAACTGTTAACTTTGATTTGGGACCACAGTAAACCCTTCATACTGAACGCAACTCCCCAAAACATGGAAAGGGCCTTTAGAAGAGGAGACAGTCTATAGTGTCCAAGCATATGTGCCAACTGAGAGACCCAAGTATTTTTCTAAAACCAAACCCTGGCTATAAAGTGAGCATGTACTTTTAGCACAAGGTTCTGAGGTAAATAAAAATCAAATCAAAGTACCAAAAGGTCAAACCATCGGAAACTTTATCTCATGGAGGTTCATCTATACACACAGTAAATTGGAATAATGACCACTTGAACAAGAGGCAATGATAAATTTAAAGAATGCTAGGTAAATAAAGGAGAGTATAAACAATAAAAGGTGAGGCCATAACTAAAATTTTTGCACATCGGCAACACTTGTCTTCTGAGGTGTTAACATTCCAGCAAGTGTTTCACATGTTCTTTGAGCCATATTACCATGGTTATATACTACAAAATGGTGTAATGTTCAATCATAACTCTGTAAATAAAGCCTATTGGCCATCCTCCAGGCATCAAGTCACATGTTATTTATAATTGCATTTCACCCTGTTTGTGTGACTAATGAAAATCTGTATGTAACCCTTTTACAACTATTATGGAACTATTAAGGTTACCAACAACAAGTATGAAAACTATCACCTATGACTTAAGTTGGTAAGGACAATAAAATCCAATCAGGGTAAGGAACATTGTGAGGATTTTATAAGAGGAAAATGCGTAATTCGATTTTCACTTTTAGCCAGCTGGACAAAGCAAAGTGCAGCTTTAATAAGACAATGTAAAGTTTATTGGGAGACTGATCCCAAACATGTAAATAAAAATGGTGTTTTTTGTTGAGGACATGTGTAACCCATTATCAGGAAGTCTATGTATTAGCCAAGCCCCAATAGAACTTGCGTATTAATTCAGTAAAAGAACATCTTTTCCAAAAAGGTAAACTTTGTGGAATTTAAGTTTTGAATGTATACCAACCTGTAATTAATTGGATTACAAGTAAAACAGAAAACAAGTATGAAAAGTAAACTTTGCATTTTTCAACCAAGCATTTTTCAAAAATCAAGCAGATCCTTTCAACTCTTCATTGGGTAAAAATCACTTTTTTCATTTAAATGTCACTTCATATTAGGTACAACAGTTTCAATATTGGTTGAGTGAGGGGGTGGTTAAACTAAATGTATTGTGTCAGTTCCTCCAAGAAGGTGACAGGCTCACTGCCAGAGAAGTAACTGATCCCGACATGGTCAAACAAAGAGACAACCGCATATATACACCAAAGGCCATCAGGGGAGACATTTGGTTTGCCTGGCTTGCATGAGTAAACAAATGCCAATGGCGACTGATGTATCAAGCCAATCTGGCCAAATAGTCCAATAATATTGTGACTTGTTTAACAAAAATGTTAATGACAGCTTGATGCATGGAGCAGGGGTTATGTATACATGTCTCATGCCTTGCTGCTCCATGACTTCTGAACAATTTGACAATGGCATCCTTGGTGACCCCACTTTGTCCATTTCCTTTTTGGATCAAGTTTAATAGTTGTTCTGGTAAAGTCGAAAACCTGGACTACATACTGCAGACTTTAAAATATTTGTAGGCAATTTATGAGGAGTATTATGTCGTAGGAAACTATAAAATGGATAAGGAATTTTAAAAATAAACACAGAGTACAAAATTGTCCTAAAATTCAGTTATTCACACTGAGGATAACCATAAATTGAGAACAGATATCTTCTGCTATTTAATTGGTGAGCTATTCAATGAATCGCTAACTGAATAACAAAGTAGAGGGGAGTAAGGAATGTTGCGAGATATTGAATTCGCAATCCAAAAACGAAGTCTCATATGCGTGTCTTGAATTGAAATAAACATTAATGTTTTGTGCCTACTGCTACTTGGGCCTCACTTGATGAAAATAAACCACCAAGTCTTAAAAGGCCCCTACAGCACCATCTTTGAAAACCAATTTTGGTTCATGTTCCGTGGTGAAACACTGTCCATTTCTGGTATTTTGATAACAAATTTTAGTCTGAATACACACCTGGAAGACCCTATGTAGCACCAACAAACTATTCTTCCATTTCCTTGGCAACAAAATTAGGGTCTGTAACTCAGGGCACTCTATAGGCCATAAATACCTGAGCACAAGAATTAGGATAGGTATAATTTGGGTAGACAGATGAGGTATGACAATGGGTCACATTTTAAACCCTCTTTTAAAAGGTATATTCATGGGGCACAATTATACCTCTTGTTGTAAACATGGATAACAATTATGAATATCAGCCCAGATTTCGAAGACCAGCTATCACCTACTCTAAACAGATGACAGACAATGCCCTCTGGTGACCGTTCTTCCACCAGATTATATATAACTATATCATATTTACAGAGATCACGTGTCAACATTGGTTAGTATCATTTACAGTGCACATCTGTTGATTGAACAATAAAATAACCTGGATAAGCATGATTTAAGTATCAATTTAGAAATAGAGACTTTCTTAATGAGAGTGCTATGCAATTCAACTGCATTTGGTTTCAACAGAATTAAAACACTACAAAGTTTTTCAACTTTAAAAATTAAAATGATTTCCTCAGTAAGCCATCCACTTGAAATATTGACTTGATATCATTCAAGTGACAAGAGAGGACATCTGGTGATATACAGACTAACTAATATTGAGCTGGTGAAAGACTGAGGCCCCGTTGTATTTAGTGTTGCAAGCAGCTAGGCAAATGGGAGTTGCGAAAAATCAATGTCTAGACATTTTGATTGCATGCTTATGACCAAACTTCATCTTCTTATCTAAAATGTTTTGACTGACATTTCAGTATGTCAGAGAAAACTATGGGCAAATTGAACTGTCACCAGGCACTGGAATAACTTGGATTGAGATTATCACTCATTCAGTGGCGAAATGCGAGTCAGAACAAACAACAAGGATGGACTTTCAATTCAAACTTTTGATTTGGATGATGTGCATATTCTAGACAAGGAGAAATTGTTTGAGCATAGCGTGAAGAGGTGTGTGTTCGAAAGAATATAGCTGAGATTATCACATACTCAAAATTGAGTTTAGTTCAAAATTTCACCAAAGATTGACACACACCAGGTGGTGCTGCAGCCAAAATATTGCTCTCTCAAGTTAGTCCAGGAAAGAATTACAAATTTTCAGCATCAGATCTAGACTAATGTTCCTGACAGCCCTAAAGTCCGCACACATTATTGACTTCATTTTTCATGTCGGTTATGCCACAAATTTTCCTGAAAGAACGAACTGAATAGTGAAACTATATGTCTGCAATATAATTCCTCCTGATGAAAAAGTATGAAACAGATGAAATTTCTTCCCAAACACAGGTGAATCATTATTTACCACAAGAAAACATCTCAGTTCGTTATATCACGCTATACAGACTTTCTGTCATGTCCATTTTTAGGAATTAACACTACATATTACAGACTGACATTCAGCACAACTCTCTTTCAAAGTAACCAAGAACTTTCAAATACGTTCAAACTGTGAAAAAACCTCTATAAAAACTCGGCTCCGAGACAAATCAGTTGTTTTGTTTCTGTAAGGTAGAGAGAGGGGGGTAAACAAAACCAAAATACAAATTAACAAATCAGCAATAAATCAGTGACTGATTGAAAAGGTTCCAGAAACATACATCTGAGAAAGGAAAACATTAAATTAACAAAAACCCGCTCTAAGAGTTTTGACTGACCATACAACAGCATCATTAGCAGTGCATGATTACCTGTCCTTCCTCCTATGGCGTAGAGACCAGACTATTTATGGATGAATAAAATATCTCCAAGACCATTTCACAGACTTAGTCAGACATGTTACCATGGTAACAGAGAACTGTCCATGCATAGCATTAGAGAATACAATATGTTGGCTTTATCACCGCTGATTAAATAAAATCCCTGACTCAGATCAAAGAGTGAATCGTGGAAAGAAGCCGTGAAAGCGCCTCATTATCGTTGAGACTGTCTCACTAGATTTGCTCATGTAGAGGAATGTATAGGAGCAAGACAATTACTGTTTCCTTAGTTCCAACTCTCAGATAATCAACACAATTAATGAACTCAGACAGATGACATACTGATTCAGTTGTCCTCATATGTGTACTGATTTGGAGCTCTTAACATATATCTGTTGAAAATGGCCCAAAAAGATAGGCCTCCCCTTTTGATACAGGAACTCACGCCCAGACTAGAAGTGGGAGATGGGGCACATTTTATAAGCAGTCTAAGTCTACTTGAAGCTAAAAAATAGTTGACAAACATCTATTGAGTTGTAACTTTTGCAACTGCCATGTTCACATGGACATGCAATGGTTATAACTTCTCTCAACATCACCCCTCACACAGGGTTATAACCTCTCCCAACATCACCCCTCACACAGGGTTATAACCTCTCTCAACACCACCCCTCACACAGGGTTATAACCTCTCCCAACATCACCCCTCACACAGGGNGGGTTATAACGATCCCAACATTACCCCTCACACAGGGTTATAACCTCTCCCAACATCACCCCTCACACAGGGTTATAACCTCTCTTCAACACCACCCTCACACAGGGTTATAACCTCTCTCAACATCACCCCTCCCACAGGGTTATAACCTCTCTTAACATCACCCCTCACACAGGGTTATAACCTCTCCCAACATCACCCCTCACACAGGGTTATAACCTCTCTTCAACACCACCCCTCACACAGGGTTATAACTTCTGCCAACACCACCCTCACACAGGGTTATAGCTGCGCTACAGTTACTTTTAAAGTGATAAGACCAAGAGATATAACCATTAAATCAGTTTTAAAAATTATAACCGCTTTTCTGTGAAGTGAGTACTACTGAGACACCTGGCCTTGGAAGTGTTAAGAAGAAAATCACCCTCATTTGACTTCCTGTTTAGTTGAACTGATCAATGTCAGACATTCTCCAGTCAACAGAATAATGTTATCAGTCACAAACACTGCTAATCAGTTGACTATACACACACTTACAAGGAGATGACTATGTCTGTCTAATAGCCATGGCACAGATCACTTTCAAACTCATACAGTTTCAGCTAAGTAAAGCAAACTCATGTTAAATTTGTATCACTAATTACAAATATGTTAACTACATTTATTACCTAAAAAATGTCTCTGCACTAACATGATTTTTCCGGAAAACTCTCTTCAACATGCAGTGTGTTTGTATTTAAGTACCGTATTTCAAATACACAGAAACAAAAAGTCTGTGTAGCAACCTAGCCATCCAACTAGCTGTATGAGGACTATCGTCAAAATACAACTAGGAACCGAGTCCTCAAAATTTCACACCACCTGCTGGCACCTTGTCATGAAACTTATATCAACATGGCGCTATCATGTATTGTTCAAACCAATTGTTCTTCAAGCTTTGCAAACTGTCATTCTTCTGATCGGGGTCAATGTTACTGTATGGTTTTTAATGCATTCTCACAATCTTGTTTGGGCAGACATGTTGTGATGCTATATATGGTACTCTTAAACAAAATGTGTGATTTTATTGAGCAATTGAAAATTCTATCTACTGCGTGAATAGTTGACCCACTGATACCTATCTTTTTAATCTAATCTAATCTAACGCATCCTTTTACCAAATATGCAATAACCGTGTCATGTGACACGCTTATTAGGTGTGAGAAAAAATGTGGTCCCGTGAAAATTGCTCCGTATAGCAACCTCAGCTAACACCCACTCATAGTTTTTTTAGTCGAGTATTTTATTCACGGAAATAAACAAATCAATGAAACAACAAGTATCCACTCACTCATATAAGAAGGTGGCTGTAAAGTTTAACACAATATCTCTTACTTTGCTGTCCACGCCATATCTGCATACTCTCATTTTCTTCCATTGGAAGCAGTGTGGTGCGGGAATTCTGTTTTGCCAAATAATTCAAATTTTCTTAGTCCAAATCTAGAAGGGCAAATGCAGCCCCCAACCCCTACCTAAAATATGCATGTTAACACAATGATTAACAAAGGCACCTTTCTTTTGCATGTCTGACTTTTTTGAAGGAAGTGGTCATGCTATAAAAGTACTATAAAAAACATCAGGGTCGTATCTCAAGCCACCAGCAAAGTACCTGCAAACATAGCGCTTGGAACCATTTATATTTCTGACGTTTTGCTAATAACGTGTGATTGAGAAAATACATTAGGTTACCAGGGTACGGTAAAAATTCTTCACACAATAAGGCAGACGCCATAACCAGCAACGCTTGGCAAAAATTTTGAACATTTGCAACAATGTGGTAAGCCCCTGAAAAATAGAAATACGGCAATTTTGTCAATTATTTTTGTCCCAAAATTGAAGAATTTTTACAGTAATAGTAATGGCTAAATATATTTCCATATTATATGTTATCAGTATGTAAGGGTCTTAGGCTAGGTGAAACTGTACACGGTAAAGGTAAACAGAATCGCCAATCACCGTAAACAAAAGGAAAAAGGATGACTCAATTTCACAAACCTTCGGGCGAGATTACCATTTCTGCAATCGATCGTCAGAAATAGACATATCATGAGATAGCTATTACACTGACTTCAGAGAGACATGATTATAGGAAACTTACAAGTTAGTACATAATTGCACCAAACAAATACTTAGCACATGGAGAATGATCGCCACTCTTTATGTTGACCAGAAAATATGTCATACCAACACCCTGCACACAGATTTCTTTATATTTCTTAAAACAGATGGTCCATCAAGTGCATTGTACAAACATTCCAACAAAGCAATTCCACTGTAAAAATTATTCAAAGAATGAGAAACATGAAAAAGACAGTGACATACAAGAGTCTTTCACATTTTTTTTTGCTCCAGAGACACTAGAATTGTATAATACTCTATCAAGAGGAACAACAAATCTGGACTTGGCAAACACTTAGCAACATAATTGCTGAGAGTCATTGATGTGGAAAATTAAAGCTGGCTAACAAATTAATGCAGATTTAGCAGTGTGATCTCCAGGGAAATTTGTCAGCTCTGTGTTTTTACTACACTTAGATGAAAGGTAACAGTTGACCAATATATAGCCCTGTTTAAATGTTAACTGTGACATCAAGAAAACTGACACAGTACAAGATGATAGGAATCAATTGCATCAATTACAGTACAAAATTCTTCAAAACAAGACCCAAACTACCACCAGGCAAGTACACAGTGGTTGGATTTGTACCAAAACCATGTCAGTTGTAATCTCCTCAATAGGAATATGTGTCAAATTTCATGAAGATCTGTTAAGGAACTTCTTGAGTCACAGGCAAAAAACAAAACAGCCACAAGAGGGCACCACAACAGTCAGACCAGCTTGAAAATCATGGTCAGCCACACACTTCTTAGTACATACACATATGGCAAACTTTATAATGATGACTGGTTTGGGCAAAAGAGAGGAAGATGGCAAAACCAGTTTAAAAATGATCTCTAGGCAGCATCCAATAACTCAATCTCATAGAAAAATGGGAAGGTGTTATTGTCTTTTTAATAGAAATCTATTTGCAAAGTTTCATGAAAATTCATCAAAGAAATCTAGATATGGATTGGAGGAAATCACAAAAAATAAAACTGCCACTAGGGGCACAATGGTAGTCATATCCGTCTGAAGTTGTCAACATTTTTTGTCACGTTGCTGGAAAACTTTCAAGTCAAATTTTACGAAGATACTGCTACAGGTTTAGAAAAAAAAGCCACAGACAAGAAAAAATGCCAATTGGGGCAGCAACAGTAGAGGGAATCGTTTGAAAATCATTGTCAGCCGTGCTCGCTCTCATAATGATTTTAAGCGTGGTTTGTTAATCTACATTTACGAAAATCAACGTCTGCAGCAATCTTCTCAACAGGAACACATCTGCTAATTTTCATAATACCGGGTTAGAATACCTCAAGGGGCTTGGTGGATAAAAAGGATAACACCAAAAATGTTTAAAATGGCCACTGGGTGACACAGAATATATCAATTCTGAAAACGTAAGGTGTCCTCATCTTACTAGACTTATTTGTCAACATTCATGAAAATCCACCAAGAAACTCCAAAGATACAGAAGCAAATAACGAAAACTAAAACTAGGGGCAACGTGGCAGTTGGATCCCTCCATGGTCTTTAAGTTAGCCACAGAATATGTGGAATTCATATGAAAACAAGAAGATGGCATTGTCTCACATCGTTAGTTGAAACTGTCAGGAAATTCATTTATGCTCTCCTATCTAAGAGAGCTATATGTCTGTAAAATTTCATTCATTATACACCCACATCTAAATACATTGGTGTATAAAATTGGTGTTACTAGTTACAGACTAAAATATAAGATTAAAACACAAGAGGTCCATTTGTGCAATGCTTGTAGCATTCAGTTTTTTAATATATCTGTGTCGTCAGGCGGTTGTCATATTTATATACTTGAATCTCAACATTTAAGAATTTGGCATTGATCACTGTTGACAAGCCCATGTCCATCCTATGGCTTATTAAATTACAATCAAACATGAAATGTAAATTTCACAATTTGACAAAGTCAATATCTATACTTCAAGTGAAGCGAGCTGCTATCCCAGTAAAATCTCAAAGCTCAGCAGTACACACCTCTTGAATGTAAGGAGAGATGAAGTTAAGTTCTAGCTGTATACCAGTACACTAAACCTGAAATATAAAAATATGAACAACATTTTAATTCTAGACAGATAAAGATCACTGATCATTATTTCCTCACCTACGTCATATTCATTCAAGGTGTCCACGGCATTTAAAGCTGCATTTCGTCCAAAAAAGCTAGCTAAAAAAAGAAATTCTATTTAAAAATTCTACTTTCATAAAATCGGTCTCCAAATATTACTTACCACAACAGAATTTTTGTTACCAATCCAAGACGCAAGGCAGTGCGTACACGCACCATTTTTAAAGTTGGCCAATCTCAATGAACTCTAAAGTGTTTTCTTGAGTTGCTGACAGTTTTGATGTTCTATGGTAAACATTCTCTAGTTCTGAAAAGTTTCTAAAATATGTGACAGTGAAATTCAAGCCAAAATTAAATTTCCTGATTCAGAAAATTCAGACATGGGTAATTCTCAAATATTGGACCCTGCATTTTGTATCAACAAAGAGACAAAATCATCGGAAATAGCTGATGCCAACACAAAATATATCTTCTCATGATTCTAGAGTTTAGGACAGCCAATTGCCTTACGTATTTCTTGACCAAAATAATTACTTTTTGACTGTATCAAACTGAAAATTTTTTTCACTGTAGTAGAAATAAAGTAATCCTGTAACAGTAAGACTGACTGGTAATAGTAAAATACCATAAATTCTATGTTTATTTGTTAGCTTTGAACAAGGAAAATTGCAGCTTTAAAAATCAGAGAGTGGCCATTACGTTAAGGTGAGCAATGACATTCAATATGACTTTTTTAGTAAATTGGGATTAGCGTTTGCCCAAATGGTCGATTTCAGTAAATGCCTAGGGAGCTATACATTTATATCAAATAAAACATGAGTATCCAAATAAAACAAAGCTGAAGACTGTAGGTAGTTTCCCACCTGAATAAGACATGGTGTGAATGACACTCATGGTGGTTAAATAAAGGTAAACTAGTTTCCTGCTGTTTGGGAGATAATATATGCACCATATTATAATGACACAGTACTTTCCAGAAAATCTTGATAGTATACATTGAAGTGGGGGGAAGGCAAATGTAAGTGTTTAAAAGGGAAAATTTGGGTTCAAAGCAACGTTCTCGGCAGAAAAAGTGGTTTTCTTCAATGCAGAATCCAACCCATAAGCTCAGCGGCCATAGGTCAATGCTTTACTAACTGATTTCAATCTCACTCAATAAATGGCAGTGTAGTTTAAGTGCACAGGCCTTGGTTTCACTGAATGGGTGGCAATAACAGCGGGAATTAAAATGTTAGCTCTGGTCAAAGCTATCCGATAAAACAATAATCCAAAAAATGCATTTTCTACCGTAAAACCGATTTTTAATGTGTCGATAAGCAGAACACGGGACGTTAACACATAGTACGTATTTAGCAGTCTGACCAATAAACAAAAGAAATTCTATTTTAATAAATTTCTCCAGAAAAGCAAAGACGAAGCACATAGCTTGTAATGTGTAGCATGTCATAAAAGAAATTTTTGGAATAACCACGACAAATTTGTGGCAGCACATTTTAGGCACGGGTAGTGACGATAAACAGCTCTTTATTTTTTACCTTTCCTAGGATTACATTTTATGTACATGTGCAGCAGTTTAACTATTCCATAATAATTATTTACAAACTTTGCTATACTCCTATTCATCGCAGTGAACTGTAATCAAACTAAATATAGTGATATCAACTCTAGTCATAACAACAAGTGGGTTAAATCGGGACATAAGTCTCTCAAGTGATGAAATTTAGAGCAAAATAACAAATCACATGACACAAATCGATTGTCATTGCCAGCTGACCTTGACAATTGACCTAATTTTTGCTAAAAGAGTGGCCAGAATAAATATTTGGAAAATGCCTTGGTCCTGCACTTGTTTTGTAGTTATCTTGGAAACAACTAAATTGAAATAAAACACTTAAATGCTGACAACAGCATCAGTTGACATCTACACTCAGAGCATTACCGTACACAAGTCAACTTGAACATGTCACTTTCAGTAACATTAACACCTCTTCAGGATTAATATTCTATGCACGTGATCATAGCTGCTTAAAAATTAAAGGGATTTATTACTGGACAGCCCTGCTGACTGCAAGCATGAACCAACCACAGAATGGTATTACTGGCACTGACAAGGTGTGAATAAGGCAACAGTGGCCATGTCCTCCATGGTTACAGTTATCTGACAATTAATGCATCCTACTTCCAACTGCAGACACCTGGTACTCAACTGCTAACAACAACATTTATAGCCAGTCAATAGCTTGCCTTACAACCAGCATTGCCCTAGGAGAAGGTGCCTTAGTCTGAAAACATTACCCTACAAAAGAATGCTGTAGTCTGAAAATATTCCTTGGAAAAGGGTGCCATTTTCGCTTTTTAGGTTAAAATTAAAATACCCTACTAAAGAGTTCAATTTGAGAGTTCAAAACCATACAAAAGGTTCTTTTTTTCAAACAACAATATTTTCCACAAGGGTATCAATACAGGGGAGAATCCAAGATCTTTTAAAAGTGGGGTGCGTTGGAAATAAGGATGTTTTTAATAAGAGAGGTCCAAGTCAACAATTTGAAAATTCTAGATTTTGTATCATTACAATCAAGGGAAAAAGGAGGACCGGACCCCCTAGAACCCTCCCCTGTTTCCGACTATGCAATATTTTGAAACTTTTTGACAACATAATTTACTCGTCTTCATAACTTGCTTTAAAAATAGCTTAAAAATGTCCAACCATCTAAAAACTCTGCAAAGAGGTAAAATTTATAGATTCCCAAGAAAAGAGTGCTGTTTCTAGTAAAAATCTAAATAAGGACGACTTTCCCTAAGGAAATCCTTTTTGAGTAAATTCTTTAAATGGGCGCGGAGTATCCTATTTTTTGTACTTGCGCCCCGGACAAAGTAACATAGTTTAGAATGTATTCTTAAACCCCAGACTGCACTCAATATCTACAAAGCAAAATCATGACCTGGTAAATGTTAATCATATCTTTGCCTACCCAATTGCTACTGCTTGCTTACAACCAACACGTGGCCACGCCCACCTATAAAAAGCAAGGGGTCAAGGCTATACTCTCACAGGTAATGAACAGCAGCTGAGGTTAATTGACTGTCTATGGTTTAAAGTTCATGTTACCTGCACTCAAAAATCATAGATTGGGATACTGTCCCTTGCAGCCAGTAGATTGCTGACAATGTGGTGTGCTGGCAGTAACCAAGGAGGAGCTCTTGAGAAATGCAAAGGTTCGCTGCCATTCAAGTACTTTTTACGGATAACCAAAGTAGCCGACATAAAACTTCTGTTGACAAGAAAAAATTTATAAAAGGCAAAAATGTTCCAAGCCATAAGCACCACAGCACAGTTTTCATGGAAACTGTGTTATGACTCCAAGCATGCAAACTATTCGTGTTTACAAACACTTTGTTAGAAATCATGAAGCATGATATAAATAAATATCAATGTTGATATGAAGCATTTTTCCTTACATTAAATTTGAGACAGTAAATGGCATTTGAAATACCAAACCCTGTGTAGAACAATGCTGTAGACTAGTGATATATAACCTACAGACAAGTCACGGGACTTCTGCATGTAGGCAGTTATAAAAAATAATGGAAATATAACAAATGGTATGGTGAGCAAGATATGAAGTGCTCAAAAGCCATTAGTGTGAACCAAGAAATGAAACTGATGAAGTGAAATACACATTAGTGATGAACAGGGAAGCATGTGTCTCTCCAAAACACAAGGAATGAGGCAGGACATAAGTGCTGTCACAGCCACAGGGGCCAGTGTACTTTTGCCAACCCAGGGGGGGGGGGTACTGACCACAATGTGGAACGGACAAACATCTGCAACAGCCTTTCCATCACTATCCATCAATGTTTTGGGAGCCCAGGCATCCCTAAGTCTGCCTTGCATGCTTTTTTATTTCTGTGCATATAATTTTCTGAATGACAAATGATTTAAATTAACACCAAACGATTGATCAAAGTGACACCTTGTGGTTGGCACAAACTTACCAACAGATCTAGTATGCTGGTTTAATCCAGCATGAGCCAAGTGTCAGATATCACTCCAGCATTAGCTGTAGTGGCAACTCCCAGGAATCCAACTTGTAGCAGAAATGTGACATAATCCATAATCCTTTAACTAAATTATTCCATTTATGATTATCAGTACTGTGTCTCATTAGTGGCTTCTGTCAAGTATCAGCATGCCACAATCTCTCCCATTGGGCTTAGTCTCAACACAGGAGTGTGTCCTGTTTATTTAACTTCTAATGTGGACAAATATATTAGAAAGACACTGATCCACTAATGATCTGTGTTCAGAATACTTGGTTTGGGTGTAGACATGGAATAAACTGAGCTATGTGGCAATGTTTGTGGCAATGAGGTCCACAAAACATCGTAATTTTCTGAAAAACTATTTCCCAGCTGTAAATTAATGCATCTCCCACAATCCTTATTAAAGAACATCCGCTGAATCTTGTTATCGAGATACTTCACAAAATACCTTGATTATTCCAATACTAGTTATTTATGTAAACCTTTCCCTTCTGTGTCAACAAACTTGCTGAGCTAATTTTAGTGATAACATTATTTAGTAAAGACAACCATCTAGTCTCCAATAGTCTAATTACATATATACTGTATCTTGGGTAAAAATCCAAGTATTAATAACCGTGTGGGTGTAAAGTATTGAATCATTCTTGAAACAAGATTTCTCTTCATCTACAATAATGCTTGTTCACCCATGAGTTGAAGGAGTAAGAGTCCAACAGGACCAACCATTCACTGATATATTTGTAGACTGGGGTTGTTCTTCCTGTAATGATCTCCGATCTTGGAGCCACTCCCCATACCTGGCGTGCGTTCAGTAACGCTAGGACCAAGCTAACGATAAAGCAATAGGACATGATGGAAATGGTCCTGACTAAGGGTCACTAGCTTGGTTCTGCACTCCCTGACACTGAACAAAAACAAGTGACCTGCACAGACTGTGTTCACTAGGGAGTAGGACATTATCACAGAATTTGCGAAAACCCTAGCAAGCGAAAATGCTAGCGATTTAGCCAGACAGACAATTAGGGGTCATTTTCGCCGGCAGATAGTTCCTTTCCTTTCCACCCTGAAGTGGCTTTAAAGTCCAAACAGGAGCTGGATCACTCTCTTCCATGAATTGGTTAAAGGTCTGACTACAAAAGTTTTAGCAAATACGCCAACAGTTTAGGGGAAACACAAATCTCCAGTACAGCTCCAACAAAAGTGACGCAAGACTGCCATATTTGCGACTAGTAAAATTGCTAAAGAAAACAATAGAGTTTTAGACACTTTGCGAATGGGGTATTAATTTCCTCAATGCATTAGACAAATCTTACCCTAACAGGATTCAGCGAAGTCCTCGGCTTGATGGCGCCGTCACGTATTAAGTGAGCTAGTCGCTGAGATTGACTGAACGTGCTGGATAAGATGATTGCGGCCGTAAACCAACACGCCTATTTAGCTTACAACTTTCAATGCCAAAAAAACGACCAATCTAAAAGGCAAATGACTAACATAACTGTTTTTAGAAATGAAAAGTAAATAGTAGCTGTCTTTGAATTTTTGAAACCGGCAAAAGAAAAATTAGCGAATAGCTTGTTTTCAGTATCGCGCCTAAACCAGGAGGATTAATTTGTGAATTGATTAGGACAGGTTAGTCATTGTCTGGCTCAGGCTACCTTAGGTGTAGGGATAACAAAACCCTCAAATGTAAGTGTTGGATTTGTGTCACGGGACCACTTGACACAGCATTAAGATGAGGAGCCTGTGTCATGGGACAACTTGATGCAACATTAAGATGACGAGCCTATGTCATGGGACAACTTGATGCAACATTAAGATGAGGAGCCTGTGTCATGGGACAACTTGATGCAACATTAAGATGACCAGCCTGTGTCATGGGACAACTTGATACAACATTAAGATGACCAGCCTGTGTCATGGTACAACTTGATGCAACATTAAGATGAGGAGCCTGTGTCGTGGGACAACTTGATGCAGCATTAAGATGACGAGCTTGTGTCGAACCAGAGGTAGTAAATACACACATAGAGATTAACAGGAAAAAATGAATTTCCAAGATAACCAGGGACCTGTGTAGTTACTGAACGTAGCGTCAAAAACAATTGATTTTCTACTCCAAGAAGCTTCCAAAACTCGGAAATTTGATGCACCTGGCTTTTTCTCAACATGTTAAGCACCATTTTAGAAATTTGGAAAAACGTAAATATATCTCTGTATTTCAAGGAAAAAGTGTTTTTCATGAACAGAGGTTTCTTTATGACTCCTGAACTTTGTATTGAGTTATCAGATTTCATCCTTAATATTGGACATTGGATGCTGAAGGTGTCTGTTCAGTCATCAGAAAGGCCAGTGACTGCTGGATGACACATACTTAGTAGTAGCAATGTGCCAAGTGTTTGGCACAGCAGGCCTGTGGAGCAAACAAGGTGACTCACCCAACACAAACAGTGTGGGATGGAATTATCTGATCACATGGGGAAGGGATTGGAATCTATAACATTAATCACCATGTTGGCAAAGTGTGACTCAAGTTTGATTGACAGCCAGTCATCATCAATGATTAACATAATGTTTTAGATACTGAGTATTGCCAAGATGTACATGGACTTCAAAAAATTTTGAATCAACAATTCTTTTTTGAAACTCTAAATGAAGCCATGTATGGAGCATCTATCAGCTTAATGTTCACTGGAAGCTCTTATACCTATGTCGTCATGGTAGCCTGGTGGTTTTGAGATTTCAAATTTTAATTCTTAATTCATTGGCATAGTATTTCTATATCAATGAAGGTATAATATGAACATCATAGTCATAGCATAAATTAAGCTTTAAACAAATGTTTTCAAGAGCAAACAAATCATTACTACAACACTAATCAGCTGTTTTTTTTAGCTGTTTGCACAACTAAAGATCTCTGCTGGCCAAGTTACCTATCCCAGCAACCAAGAGCGAATCTGTAATTAATTCCCAGATATCTTTGTTATTCAACAAAAACAAAGACCTGGCATTCTTATGGGCAAAACTTTTATTTATTTATTGCGAGCTAGAGAATTTTGAGTCACCCATTGAAAATGTGAAAAACAACAAATGAAAGGTCATAGTTTCTACTCAAAATGTCACATTACACAGTGTTTGTGACAATTCCCATAAGCCAAAAAGACACTTAGCTCAGTTTTAAATTGTGTTCTTTGATTGTATGGCTTGTCCACAATAAAAAGTATATTGATGAGTCACTAGCTGTTAATGTCTAATTGTTCATTGATTTTATTCACAGTGTCCATTTGTGGGATTGCACTGTTGGAATCTATTGGCCATCAACTGGCTGAAATAGTAATTAAACACTACAGATAAGTGCAGGTAACACTGAGAGCGGGTGAACTTCAATGAAACCAACTCATAATTGTTCTGTTTTAGAAACCAAAACAGACCAGCTTTGATGCAGGCATGGACCAATAGACAGACACATTTCGCAACATTTGGCCAGCAAAACCTAGCTAGATTGTATATACCCAACATGGTTAAAATAAATCAATTCACTGTCATGTATTCTGGAATTGCCCCCATCAAAAACGTGAAAGTCGTACCCTCACCACTGTGGTGTGAAACATAGCGGAGACCACTCTCACACAAGTATTCATTTCTGATAACACAGCTGGCTTAATTAACGAAAGCACCATTCTATTGTGATTGGTCCAAAACACAACTCTAGCACAGCCAGCAACCTATAATTATCTTCAAACTTGTTTCCACTCATAGAAATCTCATAGCTTTTTCAATTTTAGAAACACGGGCTGGACAAATATTCTTCGACATATTTGATATTTCGAAATTTTTTACCCTGTACACTGTAAGTTTGACGGTCAACTTATGCACCAAAATCCCAGCCGACTTCCACCAGAGTTTCCACTGCCATTGTCCTGACTCAAGCACTTTCATTCAAAATAAATTCCAAGAATTAAAGTGGACAATCCTTCTCACAACTGCCAAGTCACGCGGATGCTTCAAGTCACACAAGACAATGCTTAGCAGGATAGATTTTTGCATTCAGAATTACAGCAACAGAATTTTAATCCAGTCTAAATCGAAAGACAGCAGTTATACTGGCAGCAGTTGGTACTGGCAGTGGTTGGCACTGGCAGCAGTTGGTACTGGCAGTGGTTGGTACTGGCGGCAGCGGTTGGTACTGGCAGCAGTTGGTACTGGCAACGGTTGGTACTGGCAGCGGTTAGTACTGGCAGCGGTTAGTACTGGCAGCAGTTAGTACTGGTAGCAGTTAGTACTGGTAGCAGTTAGTACTGGCAGCGGTTGGTACTGGCAGTGGTTGGTACTGGCAGTGGTTGGTACTGGCAGTGGTTGGTACTGATGCATTAGTTTGTTTTTCCACAATATATTCTGATCCCAAAACTACCGAATTTTTGGGTTTGCCAATTTAACCACCCTGGGCATTAACCCGAGCATTTACAGTACCTTAGTGGGACTTACTTTTCATGCAAAGGCAACTCAAGAAGTATAAAAAAATCAATCCATTCTTGTGTGACATAGTGGAACTCCCTGAAATCTAACTTAACTATGGACAGCTGAATAGCTGGGCACTTTTAAGCTTGTGTAGGAACCTATAAAATGGCCAAATTTATCTGACTTCAGAACATCATATCCCACAAATTCCTATATGAAAATTTCAGATACCATGTTACAACATTAGAAATTGTTTTTAAAATGTTTTAGTTTTACATGAGGGGCTAACAAAAACAGTACATGCTAAATTTCACTAAAAAGATATGGCCACAAGACCAATTAAGAGCAGATGGATAAAAAATCAATTCTATAGGCTTTCTAGTTTTAGAAAATATATACTTTTACCAAGTTAAAATCTATAGTTTTGTAGATATTTTACTAAATGGACAGACTTGTTTACAAGATCCCACAGCTGTTTCAACTAACTGACTAGTTTCATCCTCAGAGGTAATATTTTATGTACATAACTTTAGTTAATTGTTATCTTTGCTTGAAAAACTAGTAGTATGCTACTTGTGTACACAGGTTAAAATTAAAGAAAAAAGATAATAAGTCTGGTAAGACACGTGTACATATCATTATTATTGTTATTATGCAGGGTTTGACATAAGTGAGCAAACGCTAAAAAAACAATGGAAAAAAGAATTCAAGTAGAAAATTTACTTCGCTTGTATAGGCGTCAAGCAGACGTTCGGCCTTTTTTGGGGCACCAATTTTTACAAGCCCAAATCAATGAGTGGCAAATATGCCGTCACTCATATTTGTGAGCATACATTTTCACCTGTTTTGAGCGCTATGTTTCCCCAATAAACAAGACACAAGCAAACATCTATTTAATAACAACCAGAACCATGAATTATAAATGGTTATTTTTATTTATCACAGCTATCCAAAATGTTAAAAAGCAGATATCACTGTAACAACTTTTCCATTTCATATGTCCAGTGTGTTAAGCTGGCTTTGTACAAATGTCTAGTGTGCAAGTCCCTGTGAACAGCAGTTGTACACTATCTTACTATGTCAAACTACAATAACATTTATGTGTTACTGGAATGTTCCCCTCAAGTGCATTCTGCAGTTAATGAAGGGTGAAATTACCCAAAAGCACTTCACAGCTTTACAGCATATCAGTTGTGTACATTACCACCAGGTGATGAATGCTAAAAACTAGGATCATACTTTAATGCAAAACTATTTTGCCTTTGGTTCTCTCCCCACCATGCTCCAAGAACAAGTGACCGAGTTAAACTCACATTTTGCAGTTCTCATATTTCATATCATTTTCACACGCCTTGCTTGGGTTATTAGAGCACATCAACACAATCCCCAGCTGCATCATTTTCTCATGTTTTATGCATTACTCTAGTCACATACTTGTAGTACACACCATCTGCTAATTCACCAGATTTGTGCAGATTCCTCTAGCATTCCATGCATATCTTACAAAGACTACTCAGTGTTTTAATAGCCAATTGTCCTGTTTCTTAGTAGCCGATAACACAGTTGATGAATGTGGAACATAAATACTGACCAAAAGACCTCAGAACATCAGTCTGCATAATGAANGGGGGGGGGCTGTCAGCCACTAGTGAACCATAGCTTGAGAAGACAGCTCATGTCAATGTAAGAACAATTGAATGACATAATGGCTAGTTTATTCAATTGTCATATTTTCATACCTTGAGCTGTCAGCTAAGCTGTGATTACTTCAGACAAACAACTCAGTTCTGCCTATAGCTCTGTGGTAGGGTGTAATGGTGCACTAAAAGTTTCTTGCTGATATCCAATGCTGAACATTTACATGACATGTTATACAACTATTTGTTGTCAGACCTCAACTCAATTTCTTCTTGACCTCCATTGTTACACTATCAGGTGCCTGTATCTAAACATGCTAAGATAGCAGATTAAATCTACCTGTCATAATTATCCCTAAAGATAACACAGCAACTGTAGCAATATCTACCATCAAAACATACCAATCTGTCAGGAGTAAACCATTCAGTGTGAAATACTGTATTCATCCAGATAAGTGCCCAAGGCTTGGCCCAAGGGCGGTTTGTGTAATTCTTCACTTATTTAGTCCACAGTCTTGACTTGACAAGATTAATAAAAATGAAAGTTTAACGATTATATGAGTAACAGGCTTACCCAATGCAGCTTCAATTGAACATTCTCAAAGTACAGGGTGGGCACTTATCCGAGCAGTGAGAAAATTATAAAAAATAGGGGGTGGGAGCTTCCGTGAACACGACAGGTAACCTTGAATATTCCCAGAATGTTTCCTCAAACCAACATGCTTATCACCTCAGGATTAGACAGAACTATAAATACATAGATCTCAGTATTATTCAAGAATTTCCAGACTATAAATCCTAATTCAGACAGTTATACCTTATATTATTAGTATCAAAATCTCTTGTGAATCCAAAGGCAGGGTTATACCGTAGTTGTCCAGATTAATGCCTGTATCTAGGGCACTTGGATTGGGATATTTGAAAATAGAGGTCAGCGATGAAGACGAACACAGGCGCTTAAATTTTTTGTTAGAGAAGAGGCTATACGCCACAATATAGAATGTGCATGAGCTCAGTTCATGTCTTCTCCTGTAACAAGAGTAACACAGAACATCGATATGCACCCACCATGATGTGCATCACAAATCCGGGGATTGATACGGAAATTGGTGTATGTGTTCCTACTGGAAAGTGCGTGGCTGACGATCCGTTTCAGACAAGTACAACTGCAGGGGTTCCTTTTGATAGCAATTTTTTCTGTGGCTCTGTATCTACCAAGTTCCTTCCTGCTTTCACAGAGAAGAATATATCACAAATGAACTTTCGGTCAAATCGGACAACAGCAGGGTCCCGCAGGGTCCCCCAGTCTCAATTTTGTTTTTCTTTGCAGGCAAGAGCTGCAGCAGAGGATGCCAGGCGCAAGATGCCTGACCCCTTACAGAGGAATCCTCTGGTGTCACCTGATCCATTACAGAGGAGTCCTCTGGTGTCACCACACCCCTTACAGAGGAGTCCTCTGGTGTCACCACACCCCTTACAGAGGAGTCCTCTGGTGTCAGCACACCCCTTACAGAGGAGTCCTCTGGTGTCACCACACCCCTTACAGAGGAGTCCTCTGGTGTCACCTGATCCATTACAGAGGAGTCCTCTGGTGTCCCCTGACCCCTTATAGAGGAGGCCTTGGGTGTCACCTGACCCCTTACAGAAGAGTCCTTTGGTGTCACCTGACCCCTTACATAAGAGTCCTCTGGTATCACCTGAACCCTTACAGAGGAGTCCTCTGGTGTCACCTGACCCGGTACAGAGACAACAGCAATAATGCACCATCTATATGTAAGCACATTAAAAGTAAAGTGAGTATTCCCTCGCCCGAGTATGACAACTAATTAACACTATAATGCAGGTATAATGTTCTAATGCTTAAGTCGATTGATAATCAATGAAGAACAAATGAAAAGAAGATAACCTACTGGTGGCGGTCTCTACTGGTGGCGGTCTCTACCCTTTCAGCACCCAGTTCCTCCGTTACAGATGTCTGTTTACATATCATAAACAAGCCATTGATTCTTTATGAAAACCTGCTTACACACTCCATTCCAATCGATGATTTAAACCAGTTTCAACACCACAAATGAAGAAGGAACATGAGTGCAGACATCAGCCCCAGGGAAATGACAGGAAATATTTCAAAGACATTTTCAAAAAACGTTAGGGTTTAACAAGAACAGACACTTAAATTAGTTAATGTATCACAGTAAAATCAGTTATGATTTACTTTTATTTTAGTTTCTTCCCATTTGATAAGAATTTTGATTTTATCCCATTGTAAAAACGTGATGTCAGTTTTGACTTGATCTGTCACTTAATATTTCTATAAAGAAATCAGTCAAATCTCAAAATTGTGTCATCATCCAGAATAATTTGAAACTTGACTGAATTAAACGTCATCAGATTTTGAGATCAAAAAATTCTCCTTTTTCTTGTTTTTGATCAAGAAACCATATGGTTACCATGCTGTGAATGAATGGTATAACAGCTTGCTTTGCACAACCATTGTATTCTTTTTTATCCAAACACAGTGTGTGCACAATATTGCAAAACACGTAACACTTACTGCCGCCAAACTAGTCACACCTATCAACAACAATTTCAATATCCAAGGGACAATTACTTGAAATGCAAAGATGAAAGTGACATCTGCCTGATTGAAGGTTGGACAAATTTATTATATCCTAATTTCTTTCAGCCACGGGTATTTCCCAACAGTTGTTTCAACATCACCCACATGAAATGCTAATGTTGTCACAAGAATTGTTAAAAGCTGCAAAATCAAGCAGAAAAACATACAAGGGAATGGCAAGTGATGTCAAATGTTTGTCCAAGTCTATCTCTGTCAAGTAACATGTAAGTTATGTATTTGAACTGGTAATCTATATCAGAAAATTGTCATTCTTTGCTAGGAAAGTCTGTGTACTTAGTGATTATTGTCTAGTACTTATTATGTGTAATTTTAATTGGTTATTGATTTCTGCTGACCTTCATCCTTCAACCTTGCACTTTTAACGCATTATTGCAAATGAATGTAACTTACTGAAGAAGGAAGAGCCCAGGTTATTATCAGGCAGGAACACAGCATGGGGTATTAGGAAGTACAGTATGTCACATGATATGGGAAGCATATTAACTTCCTTACAACACAATGAATGCTGTAACAGAAGACCTGTCTCTCACGCAGTTTTAGATTTTGTTGGAAAGTGATTTAACAACCAACCACCAAACAGAATTTTCAATACCAATCAATATTATCATATGCGTAATATTTGGATTTTTTCATATACTGCAGACTTAGTCATAAAGACAATCATCGTTTTTAATCTTCAGTTTAACTGTTTCTTGATTTTTTGATGCACACTTGAACTAAATGTATTTAGCAAATTATTCCTGTGTCAAGGTAGGTCCCAGTTCTATACAGTAAATGCTGTAGAAAGCGCGGGGGAAGGGCAAGGACAAGGGTGTGGCCATTGCGACAGCCACAGCCCCCAATGATCACCATTTTCCAATACAATTTCAGAAGGCTAAAGGGTAGTTTGTGGAATACGTTCAGGATTCTTGAGTGGAGGGAAATTTACAGCATTTTTATAAATTCTTTGCGACCAGCCATCAAATTGCAATGGAGTATTCAAACGATTCATATAAAACCTGTGAATGTTTCAAAATGTCAGTGAATGTCAGCTCATCACACCTTAAATGCCAAAAAATGGGAAAAGCAAACACTGCTCTTGCGCTTTCATGACGCCAAAGAGTCCTATGTAGAATGTTTCTTAATACAGTACAAGTCAAAAGCTATCAGACAAACTACCGTTCCCCCATCACGTCGGGTTGCTCTAGCTACGATGATGGTTCAGCCAGCATGGCGACAAATTCCGAGTCATTTTGTCTGTGGCATGTACTGCAGCTACTCATTTGCATAATTGAGGTTAATAGGTCAGTGAGTTTTAGGTCAACGGAGGAGGCAATTACGCGTTTTGATCAACTAAGTGAAGATGCAGAACAGACTCCTTTGATCAATAATTATTTTACAAAGTAATTAAATCTTTCTAGAAATGATAAATAAATGTTTCAAACTGCTGATGTCACTTGAGGTTATTTTATGTAAGACCAGAGCCCACAGCAAGCACAGAGCCAGTAGTCCTGTGAACAAGAGCCAGTAGTGAGCCAGTAGTCCTATGAACCAGAGCCAGTAGTCACATGAACCCAAATCAATGACAGATGTGGTAACAGTGACAGTTGTCATTTGGCATTTAAATTAGCTAAATGTCACAGTAACACATGGCAAATAGGTCATTAGAAAGACAGACCTGGCATCTCTGTCTTTGGCCATCTTACATTTGAAATTTCAAATATCATAATGCAAAAGTGTACTCGATGATAGCAGGCTTTAGACATAGGAAATCAAAATGTATCAGTCTGAAAAGGCTCAGACCAGGAATCTACTGCAAAAGGCTCAGACCAGGGATGTACTACACATAGCACGTTTCTTGCTAGAAAAGCCAAATAATGGTAGACCATGCAAAATCATGCGAGTCACAGGTGAATGTTTTGCGAGTACATTCGGGAATTTACTCGTGGACAATAGTAAAATGGATGCTACTGAAATTGATTGATGACGAGGCTGGAAGGTTGAATCATCAGTATAAAGCTGTGAGACTTCTTTTTCATTTCATATGTGAAGACTTTTCACCCCAGGGTTTCCCTGGTCTCAACGTGTTCCTTACTCAGATGAGAAATGATTTCTGAGCTTTTGCATGAGACCACCTTGGGTGGATAAAATGACCCACTGTGACAATTTCTTGAGTAGTTTTATCACGCAAAAATGAAGTAGTTTCTTACGAGAGAACTAACAAGTCGCAACCAGTTTAAGCATGTAACTCAAAAGACAGTTTTTGACGGAATGCTTAGCCAAGACTGAAGCTTCCTAATCAATTGATAGCAATAAGATCTAAAATCCTCCATTCTCAAAATATGAAGTGGTACCCTCTTCACAAACTGTGATGTACAAGAAATCAAACAGCCATCAACACGTGTTAACATAGGTTTACATTTTATTTATCATAAGCTATAGTCATGTTCTTTCTAAACAAATTTCACTGCACCCTCATGTCTGCACATCTAAAGGATTCAGTGCCCTCATTGTTGGGGTTTGTGGGCAGAAAAGATCAACGAATCATGAAATGCAATCAATTGAAAGACTGTGTAACAAAATACATTATTGCACTATTAGCGGAACGTTATTGAAAAGAAAGTATGCTCACAACAAACACAAAACCAATAAAAAGCAGGTTACCAGAGATAAATACTGGTATTGAAAGTGATTAAATGCTCAATAAAACAAATGAGTGGTCACCAAAGTTTGTTATAAATCACAAGACACCAATGTCGAAGCACTCAGTGAAGGTACGAAGGTGGTATGAAAACAATGCATTTAGGGAAATTAATTCTTCATAGTGTGTAAAAATGCACTATTCTACATGTGACTGATCCTCCTGCTTGCAAGAACAAAATCAAAACATGTGCAATGAACAGTACTGTGTCAGCAACTACTATATAACTATAACAAGGAGAAAATCGTTAAATATTAATCCTGGACAAATAGGACACCCAGACAGACAACTGTCAAGTCACGCCCTCGATGACAACAGTCACACCTTGGTAATATCACTGTTCATCACAGTGAGTCTGCATTCACGTAACTATGTGAAATGAACTGCTAGATACATATAGGTGAACTGCTATGACTTCTACAGATACCTTGTACCTTTTTGGCGTTTCTACTGTGCTACCCATATATGCTACAAGTATGGGGTGATGGGGGGCGGTGATGGGGGGGNGTGATGGAGGTGGGTCATGATGGGAGGGGGGCGGTGATGTGGGGGGCGGAAACAAAATATATGAAAGTGGCTGTGGACATATTGCTTGTTGGTCCCTGTGTCTCAGTAGACCTAAGACTAAGTCAGTGCTACACTTTACTATGTTTTTTCAACAATTGCTATGGTCAGAAAAAAGAGTCGATATTGTATGAAGTTACGTCACAAAAACTAATAAAACTTTAGTGAAAACTAGCAAATTGGGAGCTAATGGCAGACAATTCTTACCTCGATACAACTTCCTAGAAAGTACTTCCTACTTAGCTGATGGCTAATCCAAAAGAAGACAATTGATTAAACTATAGTAAAACTCTGCATAAGGACTTAACCAAAGTCCTCTCCAAGGGGTGGGCAGCGTGTTGCTATAACCATGACCAACCAATCACAAACGAGGAAGATGGAAAGAGACACTTACTACATAAACAAAACAAAGTTATATTAAGCCAGCAAACAAAACTGACTCAGTCTTTAAGCACGTCCAAGCACCATCAACATAATTCCAGCCTTGACACCCCCCAGAGTGAACTAGCTTCAGATGAATACAGAAAGTTCTGCAATGGAATTCTATTAACATAGATACTGGAGAGAGATGAGTCATCACCAAGAGATAATGATATTGCATCCAGCTGAATGGAAGCTATCAAACATTTATAACACAATTACAATCCTAATGGTCTATCATCAGCCAGCTACTGACAAAGTGCAAAGTTATACACCCAACTGTCTGGAGAATTTTCATGGTACCTTCTTTAACCTAGGCTTCAACACTGTAAATGGCTGATGTGCCCTGACAATGACAGATGACACAATATTCTGGCAATGATTAAAACTATTTTCAAAGCTCCTATGCAGAGAGGCACAAGTCTATGCAACCGAACGCATTAAAATGTTACGGAAAACCTCAACCAACATATAAATTGGATTTCCTTGACAGACTTTTGAAAGTTCAAAATGACGATCCTTGGAAGTTAATTTACATAAAATTTTGTCTAATTAATAAATTATGCTAATGTAGCTAAAACTTTGTCTGAGATCATGCCTATACCTTCACAAATAGTGATTTTGCATCATTGTACTCCAGAATTGCAACTTAAAGCCAAAACATTTTAGAATTGTGTATTGGCTTGCAGTTACAATTAAGAATTCACAAATTTGTGTATTCTTCACTTAGCTCTGATACTAGTCAAAACAGCCATAACAGCTCTTGCTAACAAACAGCAGATCAAGGGCTGACAATATTATAACAGGATACATGTTTTATGTTGATTATCCAACTCATGTCAAGTCAGCAGACAGTGCAGCCCCTGATAACACTTGTCCAATCAATAAATTAGTTCCCAAGACTGAGACTTGCCCAAGACACTTCCTTTGCTAAAGCAGTTGGTTGAGGCAAAGTGCAGTAATTAAAACGGGTCTTCGATGGCATTAAATAACAATCATTTTATTTGCAAGCTAAAAACAATTGCATTACTATTGGAAATCAATATGTATTAGGAAATCTGTGAAAGTTTTAGTTGTGTGGAGCAGTGGACAGGAACCATGTTGTGTGGAGCAGTGGACAGGAACCATGTACACGCATAATGTGTTTAAAGTTTGCTTTTAAACATGAGTTTGTATAGTGTGCATGCATGCTCAATTCAATGTCACAAAATATTGAAGGTTACAACTACATCAATTTCAGACTGCAATATGGTCATTAATTAACCATCAATATTAAGAATAATTATCAAGTTCTCGAATGCACAGGAAATTTGTGATTTCCTGTTACGTGGCAAGAAGCAGAGTGAGGATATGCAGCCACTCTTTGCATGGCATGCAGCGCACATAGAGGGGGTGAGTGTTGCATGGCATACAGTGCACATAGAGGGGGTGAGTGTTGCGTGGCATACAGTGCACATAGAGGGGGTGAGTGTTGCATGACATACAATGCACATAGAGGGTGTGAGTGTTGTTTTAAACATTTCCACTAAATGGGGCAATGCTGACAAACTTAATAAGAGCTTCTATTGGGGATACTTATGTTGGGGTACAAAGGAAGTCAGAAATGCGCTCCTCATTAGGAATACACGTCCAGCCAACTTTATGATTCTTCAAGAAGGGACAGAGAAGCATACAACAAAGGACACAAAAACAATAGAAAGGCCACTAGGAAGCGAAATGTAGGTCAATTCCATCTGAAACTGGGCAGGTGTTGTTGTCTACTTGATAGTAACTTATTTACCAAATTTCACGAACATCCATCAAGGAGTCAAGATATCAAGGCAAGTGCAAAAAAATAGCATGGCCACTAGGTGCCTCTCGTAGTATTTGTCCCAAAATTCACGTGAGTTGTACTATCCTCAATAGAAACACATGCCAAATTTCGTGAAGGAACTTGCATTAAGCCACAGGCAAAAATACAAAATTGCCTCAAGAGGGCGCCACAGGACTCAGACTGCTAAAAATTATTGTCAGCCATGCACTTCCCAATAATGAATCTAAAATGGTTACTAAGTGGCATACAATATGTAAATCCATTCGAAAATTGGAAGGTGTTACCATCTCTTTAATATAAACCTATCTGCCATCTTTGGGTTTAGGAAATACAGAAGACCCCAGAAGGGGGCATGGGATGGCGTCATGCACCCACATATATATTTAGCACATCTGTCATTGAAAATTGAAGGTCTCCATTGTTTGAATAGTAAAAACTGGTGAGCTACAACAGAAGAAAAGAAAAATGCGTTATAGGGTGTTATAACAGTGACTTTCTTTGTTGGAATGTTTCAACCTATACTGACTGTTGACAGAAGTCCAGGGCTGTGGTTAAGTGGGTATTGTAATACCAACGAAACATTCAAAAAGCCAGTAGGCAAATGAGACGAGTTTTATGCACTGTTGGGAATTGTTTACAAAATGGTCCGCTTTTGCACACTCGGGGGTATCAAAATAAAGCACTTTTATGATTTTTATGCAAAAACTCAAATGTTGCAAAAATGAAAAAAAAACAATTTCTTTTTTGCTAAATTTTACTGAAATGTCACTGTAACGTTACCCACTAAATGGCAGACTGGTTCAAAGAACACAATCAAATTCTATAGACTTTCCACTTTCGGAAAGTAGATTAGGCCTTTACAGATTTAAATTCAATGTTTTGCAGATATTTGGTGCAATGCACGGCTTGTTGAAATGGCCTATATAACCTTCATTAAATGGCCCAAATCAACTTAAGTTGTAATACCAAAAGCTGAGCTATGGTAAGATGTCATCTGCAACTATGTGACTTCTAAGCAATACATAGCACAAGTGATAAATCAAGCATATTTTGTAAAGTTTGTTATTTTGAGTTGACACTTGAGACATGCACAGTGGAACCTACCATTTGCCACTAGCGTCTGAGGCAGGAAATAGAAAGAAACTTGCTAAAATTAAGAAGAATCTTGCAAAAGGTTTAGGAGACATATCCAGACACAAAAATGACACTATGGGGCACCACAGTAGACAGTACCATTCAAAAACATCGCTAGATGTGCTCTATTTAGGAGGAAAACATACGCCAATTCTAAAATGTTTGTCCAATAGAGAGACGGAAGTCAAATCAGGCTCAAAAATAATAAAATTGGCCACTAGGAGGCACACAAAAAGCTGAATCCATCTGAAAATGAGAGTGTGTCATTGCCTCTTAAAGAGAAACCTAATTGGCAACTTCCATGAAAATCCACCAAGGAACTCTCAAGATACAGAGGAAAAGGTATAAATTAAAATTATCACTGGGGGGGCAAAGGGGAACTCGAATCTGTCTGAAAGTCATACTCATCCGATGCCACGTTCATAGAAATATTTACTTGCCAAATTCAACAAAGATCTTGCTATGGGTTCCGGAGATACAACCATGGACGCAAAAAAGTGTTACTGGGGCACACCACAAGTCTGAGCTATCCAAACACAATCCTCACTTGTTCTCTTCAAAATAAGAGCCTACAGTTGTGGTCAATTGAGAGACGGTTGCCCAAAAACTCAAAAACAGCAAAAATTGCCAATAGGTGGGGAAGAATATTTTGAATCCATTCCAAAACAAAATGATGGTGTTGTCTTCTTTACAGACTCCTGCTAGTCAAATTTCACGAAAATCGAAAATCCGTCAAGAAACTCCAAAGATAAAGAGATAAATGTAACACAGTAAAATTGCCCGGGGGGACACCTGTTGGTCGATCTATTTGAAAATTCACTTGTGCCATCCTATCCATGACACAGGCATGTTTTACTAGATACTAAAATTTGTCATGAGCGTGCAACAGCATTCTTATCGAGAGCACCAGTACTGTTAATGTTGCCGACACCAAATGGGAAATAAGCAACAAAAATGTCGAAGCTTCTTACTTCTGTCATTTAGATTAAATTATTGAATATTTAACTGCTATTATGCTTAAGTAAATCAAGAAATCGCGACCACTGATCAACACTTCATATTCTCTTGTTTCCAGACGAGAATCATGCAACACAGCAAAGTGCAGTCACAGTAAGTCTACAGTGTATTGCACTGTAAGTTTGAAACTTCAAATGTCTCTCAAGTTCTATATCATTTGTAGTACAGAATTAAGTCATCCTTGAGTGACAGAACTCTTTTGCACTCTGGAAAACATTCCTGCCCAGAGCTCTCACCAGGCCAGACAGAGTTACTGCCATATCCAGAATTTCTGGTGTGGACAAAGCTATACATTTCGCAGATGATGAGTCAGAATAAAACAGTAAACTAAGGGGTACTGAAGGTTTTCATGGACAGGGGTATCATGGCAGTTACAGCAATTATGTTGAAAAGCATCTTCTGCTGCTCCAGTGGTCTTTTGTCCAGAATCACTCGCAGAAAAATTATCTGCCAGGTTCAAAAAATTACAGTATGAAAATCATCAACGGGCGCCAGAGAACCAAAGCAGAACTCATCTATTTTGGCTACTTCGGCTAAAAGTGATACTATACACTGACATTTAACAGGAACTCAATTACAAAAGTGAAATAATTAAAAATCCATTGACAAATACATGGTGCCACGAAGGGGTCCACTTTCTCATAGTTTGACATCAAGACTAGTTCAGTCATGGTGGTATGGATAGAGATCGCTGCGGACGAAAATATTTGAACATGGAGCCCTGACATTAGAACGAACAATCTTCGCTCAGTCTACAAACAGAACTAAAGAAAATGGAATCCCAACGAATTTAGGTGTAAATTTTAATGTCTACACAATAACTCACAATTCATAACTTGTGTTGACACAATTTCCTAGAGTACTGTGAAGATAGACTCTGATGCTCACCCCATGCTAACCGCACATTCATTGGTAGGAGTTATCAATAGCAGCAGTAGTTGTCGCAAAAACATGCTTTTACATCAATTTTTAATCTGTTTTGAAATACAAAAACAAGGGTGAACTTTGGTTGACTAATATTGTTCAACATACAAATACCATGAGATTATGATTGCTGGTATTCCTCAATTTTGATTGGTTCCAAAACTCAATTATTTATCGGTAGTCAGATTCTAGAGAGGATTTTTATTCTCCATTTGTTTCGCACAAAAATTCTGCTTTGTTGCAATTAATGGAAACTTTACCAAATCCTGTTTTTGTGGCGTCTAAACAATTTATGAACCAAGTTAAAAATATACTAAAATCTTCTTGACTTTTATTTCTGTGGTGAAATTTGGCAAAATATAATTTCACTTTTCTGCAATAATGTATGCTAAATAGTTGAAGAATTGAATAATCCACACTGAAGTCACACTGAAAGATGAACAAAAGAATGCTCAGACAATACTCTCATACCAGTATATCTATAGGCCATTTCACACTAATGTTGACGCAAGGATATTTTAGGGAGTTGCGGTCAGTATGATTGATTAACTTCGGTCCTGGATCAAAATTTTAAGCGCCAATTAACTTCGCAATAAACAGTCACTTACTGAAATAAAATGCTGACAGTATAAGAATAATTGAACAAAATAGTCCCAAATTTCTAACACAGCATGCACTGTTGTTGCCAGGATACCTGCTGACGGCATCACAACAAACTTTGGTCCACCAGGGATTTACGCTACCTACTGGCGATGCCCCTCTAAACACTGATGTGTCGATGACAGTGCGAAAGGGCCTTCTAAGAACTTACAAGAGTGGCAAATCTCATAATAAAGCAAAACATAAATGGAACAACTTGAACTCAATTTTGAGGATTTTCACGAATTCTGATGCAAATTGTATCTTCTACACGACTACTCAATTGCTAACAAAGGTTCAACAGTGGTTTAATAAAAACTTTGCAGCCAAATCCTTCATAATTTTAGGGTTGAACAGTACTCTGACTTGTGGTTGGAACAAAAGTGTGAGTTTTCTTACACCACAACAGATGGCAGGCTGAAATGCGAAACAACACAGAGAATGGAATGAGAGAGGTGATTTACTGAAGAAGAAACAACATCAATAATCAATAGGTTTCAAATGACATCATCTTAAATGAGCAGTGCGACAAGCATGCTGGCTTAATTAGATGTTGAACGATGATTCATAACTGATTATTGAGTAAAGATGATACAGAGGCAATCCTCAGCATTCATCAGTCTCAGTCTAAAAGTACAGGCAGTCTAGCCATATAAATCATAACGAGCTCCCCTATTAAAATCTCACTTTGGGGGTATTGCCAGATTACTCAGATAGGTTCTCTAATGGACAGAGGTTGTAGTAAGTGGACATTGTAATTCTAACCAGTAAGAAGCACTCATAGCTGCCAATTGGAAAAAGAATTGGCGTGCCTACCATTGGGTGAAAGATAATCAGGAATCAGCAATGGTTCATCTTCCACCAGAACACTAAAATGACACGACTTGTCAATAACTTTATTGGTACAAATAATGTTCATTTTATGTTGTTGTCCAGTGATGGTATACACACTTACTGACATGCAAGTGATAATATCATGGTACTTGTCCATGTTCAGGGCAACCAAAAGTGAGGAGTGGATGTTAGAAAAGCATAATTATACATTTAAGAACAAAGTTTTTGATTGAGAAGTTTGGTGTGGGCATTTAGCCAAATAGTTAATTCAGGCAAATGTGTCAGACTCGCATGCAGGTGAGTATCTCCCCTCAAATAAGGTAAAGCTGAAATGAAACTGTTACTTAAAGGTAACCCGTAAGTTTCATACAGTATGGAAGCTAAAATTTGTATCATGAGACAAATATTCTCAAAGACACACCCCCACCAAGGAAGTCCCAATTGCATAAATTGGAGGTACGCCAACAAGCTGAGCACACGCTTCTAAAAGTGAAAATTTAGAAATTTTGTAGGGGAGCAATAACGCTAATGTGGGCATTTAACTTGGATTGGTATGGTCTCAAACTGAGATTTTTGGCACCTGAACCTCAAGTTGTCAAAATCGTGTCAATTAATTTATTTACCAATTGAAAGCAAACCAGGAAGTTTATCAGCACTCAGCTTAATACAGCACTTTTAGATAAAACAAGGAAGAGACAAGAAGTGAACTGCCCAGCCTAAGCCAAAATCATCTAAATTTTGCTTTGTCTGAAGGTCGGCCAGGGTTAGTACATCATATCTTCTACTATAATGCATCCTGGTTGACACTGAAAACTTTAAATATTAAATAGATTATGTTCTGCACTGGGGAGCGTTTTCAAAAAGATTTCAGGAATCTTGGCATAAAAAGTCTCATAACAATAAATTCGTATGAAACCGGTGTTCACAAAAATGACAAGAGCTTTCCAGGAAGTATTGATCACACAAATTGTGAGTGAGCAGTATGATGCCGAGCACAGGGCGCTTTAAACTGAAAATATGTAAATTTTGCAGGAGGATAAATCATGAAGTCCATGTTTTGACAGCCGCTCATGTAGAAGTGGAACATTTTAGGGTGTTGGAGGAAACCCCATGAAAGTAATATACCGTAATCCACTTCACATGAACATGATGGAAATTGTCACAAACTGTCAAGATTTGAATAAAAAATATTTTTAAATGTAAAAAGGTGTTTGATTTGGGAAATAACATCTTGAAATTGACTACCATTTTCGCTGGTTCGACCAAGGTCAGGATGCTGAATACCTTGTTTATATCGGAATACATTCACACGTTACTGAGACTTGGCAACTGCAATAACATAAGGCAGTTTCACTTTGAATCTCAGGTGAATAATTCTACCTTTCTTGTCTAGCTGTCTACATAAGCACAACCATAGACACAGTGATGTGCTGTTGTGTGTGAACTTGGAATCCTGCTTAACCTCAAGATCGCTTATGCATGAACTTGGAAAACAAATGAATAGTCATTCACGCAATTAGGTGAAATTTTTTGTTCAATGTAAGAATTTTTGTAATTATAGGCATCAGGATCATCCATTTTCTCCTTTGCCGTAACTTGCGTCAGAGAATTGGATTAATTTTGTGAATTATTAAATCAAATATTGTTTGGTCAAAGATCACCAATAGTTGAAAAACAGTTGCTTAAAATTTACATCATTTTATTAACATGTAAATTGATTTAGTACAGTGAAAATTCTTATCAATGTGAACATGATTATTTGAGTGAACTAGTCATATTTCCAGATGTATTCCAAGTTCATGCCTACGCTATCTTGAGATTAAGCAGGATTCCAAGTTCATGCACAGAAGCATCACTTTATGTTACATCAGGCTGACTGGTATTGTATTGTAATGTATTTATTTATTTATTATAGTAACAAGTACAATTAATTCAAAGAGTTATAGGTATAACATTCCTAAAAAGATAAGTACCAAGCCCAGTTGGTCATTAAACACCATACATCAATATGACTGGTTATTACACTCCATGCTATCAGGATGACTAGTCACTAAACACCATATATCAGTATGACTGGTCATTACACTCCATGCTATCAGAATGACTGGTCACTAAACACTGTACATCAATATGACTGGTCATTACACTCCATGCTATCAGGATGACTGGTCACTAAACACCATATATCAGTATCACTGGTCATTATACTCCATGCACACATATGCTACATCAGTGCAAATGGTCTTAAAAACGCCATACAGATATTTTCGCTATTTCTTGAATATTTTGTAATTATTCCCATCCTGCAAACTTAATTCAAAACCCCACGACAGTCACCAATAAGTACTAGGTAAAACATAACCATCAAGTTTCAACATTTAAGTATTGGTCTAAAAGGATACTAAATCATGTTTTGGTGATTTTACTTAAAACTGCTTCTAACTTCAGACCTAGGTATCACTGTACAGTTAGTGCTTAATTCTCGGAAAGATAATGTCAGTTAAAACTCTACTTGTGTCATAAAATAGATTCTAGCACGATACAAAACTCGCAGCACACACAATTGTCGAATAAACTGACATCTCAAGTATTAGCCATATTTTCCAATTAACGAAATTTAGTTAAGAGTTGTAGAACATAGATCAAACTTTTTCAATGATTCAATTATTAAGTTGGTTTTAGTGTCCCTTGATAGTCAAAATCCAATTTTAGTATCATTTTAATTAATTAATCAACACCTCTTATACAAACCAACTTGATCAATGGGGGGCACTAGTACACAACTATTTAGTACTAACCCTTTGCCTTATCTGTTATTGCTACAAGTCCCCAGGCTCCTTGGATGGTTGACCTAGTTACACATATGTAACCCATTGTACAAAGTGTCATGTGGTCATTCTCATGTCAACAATGAGGGACCTGACAACAATGATTGGGGGTAGAGCTGCTAACTAGTCATGAAAGAAATTAGGGCAGAAAGATTGTATACATCACTTCCAAATTGGTTTTTGTAAAAACTGATTGCATTACTTCCAAGTGACAATTTATTAGTTTTGTCAAATGTACTTGAAAGTGGTGTTTTGGGGTTTTTGTAAACGAATCCTGGGAGATGCTCTCTGCAGCATTGTGTTTTGTAGAATAAAATAAAAAGACATAAAATCCTGTCACAGATAGGTTTTTCATCATTTATGTACATAGCCGCAGGCCAAAGTTTCCAACAAAAGGGGCCTTTTCTGATCTAATTCCAACCCTTTTGAGTGTTGAAAGTCAACAACTATAAACATCTACAGAAGGCTTTCAATAAATAACAACATTTGAACAGTTCCATTGCAAACATTCTACAAATTCTTGATGACACGTCATCTCAATCTTCATGTGATAATAATGTCACTAAGCCTGATGGACAAAAACTCAAGTGCACATTACATTAGAAACAGTTGGGTCCAGATTGGAACACAAGCAAATTTCTGATTACTTTTTAATTTTTCCTTGAGTTTGTTGTTCAGTTTGAATTTAGAAGTTATCAAGTGCGAACAATCATAATGTAGGCAGACATATCTTGGGTTTGAACAAATAGTGGAATAGATAATGTGAAAAATAATTTTGAGTTTGATTTTAAATAAAAAGATTGAACTATACCTAAGTTTGCCTATCTTTATGACTAACTAAATGTGTTATTAGTCAATGTCCATTTAAAATGCACAACAAAGGATTGTGGTTGTTGTAGAAAGGTCAAGGGGCACAAGAAAAGCAGTCAAGGAGCAATGAAACTTAATCTTGACTTGCATCTAATTCAAAAGCCTTTTGTGAGGTCACAGCAGCTTCTTGTGATGAGTGAGGCATGTGGAACAACAGACTTTCAGGCCATGTTACATTGTCCAGGCATACTGCAGTTCAAGAATTTACTCAGTGGGGGATCTGTCAGTTAGGGAGTGACCATCCTGCAGATCACATGACAGGCTGAGTTGCCATAACAGCAGGTTTTGACAAATAATGTGACAGCTTAATCTACAGCAGCTGGTCACAACAAGGATGCCTACATTATGTACAAGTACAGTCAATACTCCCCTCCACACACAGCCCACCTTATTGCTCCACCACTTTAAAATGGAAGGTCCATATGCACATATACAATAACTAGGGTAAGGCAGCGCGTGACAATGGACAGTTAATGCGAGTGTGACACACAAAAGAAAACCCATCTGTTTTTAACTGCAGCTGATAATATCCACCCTTCCTCACTTTTGCAGCCACACAGCCATTAAAAGTGACCAAGTTACCCTAGAATAAGTTACACCAGCGATAACGCGTGATGTAAGTTGCCACAAGCGCTAGTTTGAATACCATCCAGACAGCACTCAAATCTATTGAGACAACTCGAACCAGGAGTAACTTGTTCTAGGGTAAGTGCGTGTGTGGACGGCACTTTAGCTGGATACAAATTGTCTCTCTTCATTGTGTGCACCCACTCACACCTATCCACATTGGAGTAGGAATGAGTGCACTGAGATGGACGAGGCAGTGGAAACATGAGACCACCAGGGGAAGGTGGTCTAAAGATAGGCCAAGATTCACAAATTAGTTTTAATTTTGAACATTTGTGTACAGCTAGATTCATTAAATATATACATGTATCACAACACAAACCTTAAATTTATTTTAATAGGTAATTCTTAAATAAACATAGAAACGTTGAATTAGAAATATTATTTAAAAAAACTTGAGAAAGTGATAATACATTGTCAAGACATTAACTTACAATGAAGATATGTAAAAAAATGCAAGGCTCAGCTCCAGGTTTTTTATGTAAAATGATTTTTATTATGGGAACAAGCATTGACTTTATCAGCTAGTGCCTCACTGGACACTGGCAATTCATGGGTGCATTTGTGAAGAAGGCTAGATTCCCACAGCTTATCCATATACTTCAGTCTATTATTGTATCGAATTATAAGGTTACAATGGACAAGAAGAAACCAATACTCTGGACATTGTCAGACAAAAGACAATGTTGTGGAAACTGAGGGCGCTGGTCTGGTGGACTCTAACGGTCCCTGATTCAGAGAACCAGGCACTGACTGAATAACGGGCTAGTTATCTAGTGGATGAAACTGGTTACCTAAATCAGTACCCGCTACATCCGAGCAGTACCGAAACTAGCATGAAATGACCAGTAGGTCATACCTGAGCGCACCCATCACTCTCTCCGATCGAGACTCTGGTGCCGAGCCTTGCCCTTCACTAAATCATGCAAACTGCGGCTCACTGTCAATTTTGAACTGGTAACTGCAGTACACACAACTTATCGTTATCGGTCAGGCGTCAAACAACGCATTACCTTGGACAGTGGACATTAATCAGTAAACTACAAAAAAACTTACAAAGTTTGTCTTCTGAACACAGCAACACACGCCTTTCCGTTTGCGTGACACACGAAGAAGTGACCCACTTTGCATGCCACACACAGCGTGTTTGTCACTTCAGAGCGAGGCGAGGGAATTCCTGTGCTATTTTTAGCTAGGTGATTCCTCACCGAAGTCCAATGGTGTTTGTTTCCAAATCTTGCAGTCCACCTATCGCCTAAAAGTTTCGCCCTTGGTTCAGGATACAACACACTAAACATTGCGCTTACCGGATGTGTCAACATAAAGTTTAGGCAACTACGCCTTGACTGGTCACGCTATCAAATTGTCAGAAAAGTTTTGTTGTTTTCAGTGGCACTAGCGTGCAGAAAGGGGGCGGGGGGGGGGGGCATCCCCATCGGGGGGCATCCATTCACTACGTATAAACTTCTTGAGATTGTGACTGATTTGAAGTTAAATAAAACAAAGTTTATATTTCATGTTTCATCTTTTTTTAGCTTTCTTAGTACATTAGGATCCAAAAAATTAGCCCCGGGCATCAAGAAACCGCTGCATCCTACCGACTGGTTGTAGTCTATCGTTTTTACACCAACAGAGCCGTAGTAGACTACAGAATATGTATAGATGAACAGAGTCACTTTTGAGCTTCAATCCCACTTTTTACACAGATGGGTAAATGTTTCAAGAAAAATTCTGTATTCCAAATTAAAACTCCATTGGCAAATATTCAGTTTGCTTCGGTGGAAATATTTCAACAACTCGTTGCTTATTCAATGTTACTAGAGTATGGTGGTCCTAATAATCCTACGATTTGTATTATGCCTTACATTCAAAATCCTTCACTGGCTAATACTGAATCCATAGGTTTATGTTTATTTGAATTCGAAACAGTACAAATACGATTGTACACATTCAGTCTATAAGACGAAAACACGATGTAGACTGTGGTAGCAATCACTCAATATTGAGAGAAATAATTGTTGCAGGAGTGTAAAAAAACCCAATATAGACATCACAAAGTTTAACAATAAAACAAATGTTCATCAGCAGTAAATGAGACTATTGTAGAATGAGTGCAGTAAGCTGGTGAACTGAGAGACCACCGGCAGGCGGAACGTTCTTGTTTTTGTTAAGCTGTATACTTTCGTCTGTTCCGTCAATGTCGTTATCTGTTTAATGCAATAACTCATTGCGTTCATTATCAAGCAAATCGATCATGTTGCCAACCTTTGAAACTCCAAAAGCGTCATGACGAAAGTTCGCCTGGTCTCAGAATTTTCAGGCCCTTATCATAAACAATATCTAACTACAATAAACACCAGGCTAATTGCTGACAGACACATCAGACCCATACTGAAAACCACAACTGACTGGATAGAACTACTTTCCAAGAGTTGCATTGNAGTTTATATTTCATGTGCCATCTTTTTTATCTTTCTTAGTACATTAGGATCCAAAAATTAGCCCGGGCATCAAGAAACCTCTGCATACTACTGACTGGTTGTAGTCTACACCAGCAGAGCCGCAGTAGACTACAGAATACGTATAGATAAACAGGGTCACTTTTGAGCTTCAATACCAAGCTAGGATCGACTTCTTACACAGATGGGTAAATGTTTCAAGAAAAATTCTGTATTACAAATTAAAACTCCATTGGCAAATATTCCGTTTGCTTTGGTAGAAATATTTCAATAACTCATTGCTTATTCAATGTTACTAGAGTATGGTGGTCTTAATAATCCAACGATTTGTATTATGCCTTACATTCAAAATCCTTCACTGGCTAATACTGAATCCATAGGTTTATGTTTATTTGAATTCGAAACTGTACAAATACAATTGTACACATTCAGTCCAAGGCGAAAACACGATGTAGACTGTGGTAGCAATCACTATATCAATATTGAGAGAAATAATTGTTGCAGGAGTGTAAAAAACACCAATACAGACATCACAAAGTTTAACAAAAAACAATGTTCATCAGCAGTAAATGAGACTATTGTAGAATGTGTGCAGTAGTAATCTGGAGAACTGAGAGACCACCGGCAGGCGGAACGTTCTTGTTTTTGTTAAACTGTATTCTTTCGTTTGTTCCGTCAATGCCGTTATCATTGTGTTCATTATCAAGCAAATCGATCATGTTGCCAACCTTTGAAAATCCAAAAGAGTGGTTCGTTTATATGTCATTACAACATCCATACAGGTGTTTGTACGTCATTACAACATCCTTACAGGTGTTTGTATGTCATTACGACATCCTTAAAGGTGTTTGCAATCAAAAGTAATGTTCTTAGTTGTGAAGCAGGCGTTTAACTTACTGGTATGTCACTGGACACACGTTTTTAACCTATATCGTGCCATATATCTGGACACACATATCTGCCACGATTCGTACTCTGCCTCACGTGACTGCTCAAATAGTACATCGACGGTATCTAAGTTGCCGGAAAACTCTACGGCAGGTATAGTACACAGGTAAAGTACACGTATAGTTTGCTCAGGGCTAGAGTGGTTGTTTCAATCATGAATGAAAGAAAATTTATCGATGAAAAGCTGGGAGTATAGTCCTAGATGAAAAGCTAGTCACAATACTTAAGTAGTTACAATCAACTGACTTCTCACCAGGTCACCGCTATCCAAATCAAGCGACCTACTCGGGGTTAACATTTGAAAATAGACATTTATCCCACGACTACCTATACATGTACACTTTCACAAAGGAGCTTTTAAGTCAGTAACATAAAATTGACCAATTTGTCCAATTCTTAAGAAAGCGTTTTGCGCTCACGACTTCACCACAAACAATATACTCCACCGTAATTAGAATGATTTCACTACCGACAAGGGCATCAAAGCTGAAAATCGATTGGTGCTGGCATATCTCAGCCCACGTACCTCTCCGCCGCAGTACATCAAAAGTTGCCAAGACATTTGACAGTATAATCACTGGACGACCGTCTTGTCAAAAAGCAAAATAGTCAACAGAAGAGTTTAAAATTACGGCGTTCCAATCTATCTGAACCATACTGTCATGTTTCCATCCAAATCTGCGAAGCCGTTTTGGGCAACAATCAACTGACAGAACCGAAAACGAAAATGGCCAAAAGTGGACTATCGGGAGTGTCACTGCAATAAAATCCTTGTGAAAACAGATTGCAATAAGCAAACCCTCACCATAAATCTCTGCATCAAGTGTTCGTTAACTGAAACAATTGACAAGCAATATTGCTTGTTGAAAACTAATTAGAACGGCCAACAGGAGATGGCAGTTGAATTCGTTAAAAATTGACTGGCGTGGGCGAATCCCAGCTATAAACACTTGGCAGGATTCATCAAAATCTGCCGAGCCATTACAATGATATCGACAGAGAATTAGAACGGCCAACAGGGTGTGCCACGTAAGTCGAATCCGACCGAAAATCGATTGGTTCTGGCGCATGCCTGCATCAAACCTACAGGCCAGGTTCCCCAAACATGTGCGGACAAAGAATTTCTTAACGAAATCAAGTAGTTGCCATGAGAGATAGTCAAAACCGTCAATAGGTGTCAGTCCACTCCAAACACAAAACCCTGCATCAAGTTTTGGAAAGCTCCTCAAGTCGCTAAAATAAGGATTTTTTTACTAAAACAGTCAACAACTGAGGCATGGTAGTGGAATCCATCTAAAGACAGACTGGCGCCATCTCATCCTCACCATACGAGAGTGAGTCAAAATTCGGCACATGGTTATAAGATGGGTATGGGCTGGCACCAGTCTATTTTTAGATNCACCAACTTTAGGAAATTCTGCCATTGTTTTGTTTCTTGTCCTACTCACTATTATTCATTTACATGAATGACACAAGTGACTAAACTAAGCCAACTTACCCATGCAAATACAGTATCATTACTCAAGTAAAATAGTTCGTAGTATATTATATACCTGTCAAAATATTATATCCACTGTTACGAAAGTAAAATCAAGTTCTAAACAGTGTACGAACGAAAGTAATTTTAAAATGTTTGAAATAAAACACTAGGATATTTACTGACAATTTCTACAACTTTTGTATTCATACACCGCCTTCATATCAGCTGGTCATTTTGTAAAATCATAAGTATTGGGTGTAGAAAAAAATTTCGATGTTATGTAATACCCTGTTTTTTGTGCTGTTCTTGTTTTTTCTAACGAAAAGTCTTCAAATAGTTCATAAAAATAATTTATCAAGTGCACAGAATAATAGGCCTGGCAGCTAACGGCTTGTGGCTAAGTGTCAAGTTCCAATGTTTACTATTTCTACTACTAGAGACAACAGGGGGTTGGTAAGTTGATACTTTCTAGGTTATAAACAAAACCTGAGTATGAGGGCCGTACAAGGGTAGCTGGAGACCAGGCGAGCTTTTCTCATGGGTTCGTTTATTTGTCATTACAACATCCTTACATATGTTTGTATGTCATTACGACATCCTTACAGGTGTTTGTATGTCATTACGACATCCTTACAGGTGTTTGCAATCAAATAATGTTCTTAGTTGTGAAGCAGGCGTTTAACTTACTGGTACATGTCACTGGACACACTTTTTTCATCCTATATCGTGCCATATATCTGGACACACTTATCTGCCACGATTCGTACTCTGCCTTACGTGGCTGCTCAAATAGTAGTACATCGACGGTATCTAAATTGCCGGAAAACTCTACGACAGGTATAGTACACGTATATTTTGCTCAGGGCTAGAGTGGTTGTTTCACTGAGAGAAAATTTGTCGATGAAAAGCTGGGAGTATAGTCCTAGATGAAAAGCTAGTGACCATACTTTAGTAGATACAATCAACTGACTTCTCACCAGGTCACCGCTATCCAAATCAAGCGACCTACTCGGGGGTAACATTTGAAAATAGAGATTTATTCCAAATTCAATGCACACGACTACCTATACACTTTCACAATGAGCTCTTAAGTCAGTAACATAAAATTGACCAATTTGCCCAATTCTTAAGAAAGCCTTTTGCGCTCACGACTTCACCACAAACAATATACTCCACCATAATTAGAATGATTTCACCACCGACTAGGACATCAAAGCTGAAAATCGATTGGTGCTCGCATATCTCAGCCCACGTACCTCTCTGCCTCAGTACATCAAAAGTTGCCAAGACATTTGACAGTATAATCACTGGACGACTGTCTTGTCAAAAAGCAAAATAGTCAACAGAAGAGTTTACAATTACGGCGTTCCAATCTATCTGAACCATACTGTCAAGTTTCCATCCAAATCTCAGAAACCGTTTTGGGCAATAATCAACTGACAGAACCGAAAACGAAAATGGCCAAAAGCGGACTATCGGGAGTGTCAATGCAATAAAATCCTTGTGAAAACAGATTGCAATAAGCACACCCTCACCATAAATCTCTGTATCAAGTGTTCGTTAACTGAAACAATTGACAAGCAATATTGCTTGTTGAAAACTAATTAGAACGCCAACAGGAGATGACAGTTGAATTCGTCAAAAATTGACTGGTGTGGGCGAATCCCAGCTATAAACACTTGGCAAGATTCATCAAAATTTGCCGAGCCAACACAATGATATCGACAGAGAAGTATATAACGGCCAACAGGGTGTGCCATGTAAGTCGAATCCGACCGAAAATCGATTGGTTCTGGCGCATGCCTGCAACAAACCTACAGACCAGGTTCCCCAAACATGGGCGGAAAGGGAATTTCTTACGAAATCAAGTAGTTGCCATGAGAGATAGTCAAACCCGTCAATAGGTGTCAGTCCACTCCAAACACATAACCCTGCATCAAGTTTTGGAAAGCTCCTCAAGTCGCCAAAATAAGGATTTTTTTACTAAAACAGTCAACAACTGAGGCATGGTAGTGGAATCCATCTAAAGACAGACTGGCGCCATCTCATCCTCCGACCATACGAGAGTGAGTCAAAATGCGGCACATGGTTATAAGATGGGTATTGGCTGGCACCAGTCTATTTTTAGATGGATTCCACTACCATGCCACCCCTTGTTGTGTGTTTTAGTATACCCTAAAAAAATTCCTTACAAGCAAAATCTATGACAGAGGAGGCAATGTGGTCCAGTGAGATGTGCCCCCTTCCTTTTCTCAAGATGTGGGTCGAGTCCACTGGGACTCACTGTAGACCCTTGAGTCGGGTCTCTAGCTCCTCAGCTCGGTTTTAACTTCATCTTAATAAAGCATAAAAATGGTTCCAGTGATCAGTGCATTGGGACACCCCAGCTGCCTGTGCACATCTGGTACAACATGAGCCAGACCGCATGCAATTGCTTTTATAAAAAAGGTAATGACAGAGAAGCAATGGAGGACAGGACATGGACAATAATGATGCAACCACATTTTTGTGGACACATAGCAACCAACACTGCACCGAACATGTGTAATATATTCTCAACCAACACTGCACCGAACATGTGTAATATATTCTCTCTCAATAGCAGTGACCATTGCAAAGTAAAATATCTAGAAGCAAACCCAAAAAAAGCCTACACAAAGCATTTGTACAAATAAAATTTTATTACATAGCAAAATATATTTTGTTACAGACAATGGCATGCAATAGAAATCTAACAAATTCTAATTAAGAAGCAACTCAAGACAGAAACGCGTTCCTGTCTAACTGAGAGGAAGTGCTCGAACAAAGCCTGGACTTTTTTCCACCTTAGCCTTCTTTGTCGCAGGAGATGATGGGCTAACACAGTGGGCAGACTGAAAGAGATATGATCTTTGGTATTAAATGAGAAAAGTCTGCCATAACACAATCTGAAGACAGTTAGACTGGATGGCAAGATCCCAAAAAATGTGCCCTTTGTTTCGGCTTAATTCCAGCTTTTAAAATCTGAAGAAAATAAAACTTGTGAAATCAGTAACTATTACCAGATCTATTTCCTGTCCAATTACTACTTGAACTCACCATCAAAAATATGCTACATTAAGTCTATCGTCTTGATAGGTACCAACTTTTAAAATTAAATCTGTAAGTGAAAACCCAAACGCTCAAATTTTGAAAAGACTAATCATCACTAAGATTTTCTGATGCACTTCATTACTTGTAGATGCTGTGGCGTCCAATATAAAAAGGAAAATATTCAGACTGCCTCCGTAGGTGTGGCAAGCCTGATTTTGATTGTGTTTTTTGTACAACTTGACAAAAAAGAAATGGTGGTTTAATAATTTCCCAAGTAAACACAGGTGTGGTATTACAGAGCACCAACATGAATGTAGAGTTGCAAGAACAAACATAGACCCAGACACTAACAATTATTGTGGATTGTGGCTATGTGGGAAACAAAGTAGGAATCATTAAAGGCAGCCTAATTGAAATGATATGAACAGCAATAATGGTCGAATATAACGTGCCTGAATTTTGAGAACCAGTTTTCTCCACCGAACAACTGCACGTATTTTGAGAACTGGTTCGACACCAATTTTATCTTAATCTGTATGCCACATATTTCAGATTAGTTTTGAATGCAGTATTTCAAATTTCATTTTTGAACAAATGTTACCTTTTGTAAGCGGTCCAGTAATTTCTCATACTCTAGCGCGTAAAATGAGAACACTTCATCACAGTCGAGCCGGACGTCTGAGTTAGGCGGGTTATACTTGTAACAATTATCTCGCACCAGCAACATGTCTGAATGAAACTCAGATATGTCCATGTACATTGTTGTCTGTAAAACATAAACACCTTGAATGAACAAAAATTCTGCAATGAATAATCAAGAAGTATAGAGAACATCAGGAATGCGCCCCGTGACACTCGTACATTTTAATTTCCGGAAGCACAGCATGATCACTAAAAATTGTCTAAACTGACCAATCAGATCCAGGCTCTACCTCTGAAAATTCGACCTTCACATTATTCATCTACAAGAGCAAGGACTGCAGAGCAAACGGTATGCTTCTATGGGTCTTAATCAGTATCACGGAGTTGGCCAATAAAGGGTGCAGAATACATCCAAATAAGGCAAGTCTGATAGCTAAACTAGTTGCTAAATGTGACGAAAATCTGTCAGGGAACTCCAAAGATACAGAGACAAACTTGAAAAAAACAAATTGCCACTAGGAAGCATAGGTAACAGTCAAAGGTAACAGTCAAAGGTAACAGTCAAAGGTAACAGTCAAAGGTAACAGTCAAAGGTAACAGTCAAAGGTAACAGTCAAAGGTAACAGTCAGATCCGTCCATATGTTGTCAAGTTAATAAGAATACACTTTCCAAATCATCTTGCAAAAGGTTAGGATATAGTCCCAATTCCAAAGAAGAAACCAAGGGGCACAAAAGTAGGGTCATCCATCTGAAAATCCACATTAAGTCATGCTGTAGGGACACATCTGACAATTTTCCTAACAATAAAGAAACGGCCACCAGGTGGGGGACAAAACATCCAATTCATCCAAAAAAGGAAAGTCGTAACCATCTCGTTAATAGAAATCTATTACAAAAATTTCATGAAAATCCATCAAGGAACTCCGAAGTTACAGAGGGAAACGTGAAAACTAAAATTGCCACAAGGGGGCACAGCATTTGTCTGAATACTTGCCAAACAAGTTTTATTGCTTTACTAAGTATTAATGGTGCTTCGTCAAAAATATCACAACACTTGTTCAAGTTTACACAATAAACGTCTACTTCAAGTCAAGGTTCTGGGCAGAAAAGTTAAAACAATGAATGCCCACCTCAAGTTTCTTCTTAATTGATCCGAAGTCCATAGGCTGAGTGATGACCTCATAGTAACCTGGGGCCTCTGTAGGATCCACTGAAACAAACACACCAGACAGTTTGTGACTACAGCAGACCAACACACAGGGGCCTCATTAGGATTTACTGAAACAAACACACCAGACAGTTTGTGACTACAGCAGACCAACATACAGGGGCCTCAGCTTTTTAATTATTTTTCAGAAATATAACTCTGACACAACAGCAAAAGGAAGCAGTATCAATGTTCAATACAGTATGTCTGGTACTTCATCAGTTTTCTAAAGTTAATTACAGAAATTCAGTGCACCATCTACCTAAGCAAGGCTCTTGAGGAGATCCCTTGATCCAAGTAATGTCCAACTTTGTTTTCACATCAGTTCTAATAAAGAATTTGTCTGAAGATCCGTTTCATTTCATTGTCATGGGCGCTATCAAGTTATAAAATGTTAACTTTTGTTAATACCTCTTCTTGTAAAGTAGAGAGGAAGTTACATTTTGTACCATTATGACAACTGTTCAGTCATCCAAACACACAAGACCACCCCACACTTGACATGCTTAGTCCATAAGACGAGTGAACACTTCTTTACTGTCTCCCAAACCACTCACCAGGTCTAGTGAACCACGCAGCAGCATTTATTTCACCCTTCTCTCGGTTAGCACCTCGGAATCTGGCAACACGTTGTAATAACCTGGAATAACAAAGGAATTGGGACATAATCCAGTGACTAGGTAACTGCAGTTCAACAGTGCAGATGGTAATTTAATGTACACTACATGACTTGTGTAAAGCACAGCCATGTCATGGATATGACGGACCTTACAAATAAGTCTGTGCATTTAGCCAAATATCTACAAACTATTTACAATGTGAAAGTGTAATACAATGTGAAAGTGTAATACAATGTGAAAGTGTAATACAATGTGAAAGTGTAATACAATGTGAAAGTGTAATACAATGTGAAAGTGTAATATTTTCTGAATTCAAAACATGAAAGCACGTAGAAAAGTATCAACACCGAAGTTCATTTTATATCAGTGTTCAAGATAAAATCTCAAAAGAACTGTAGCACATTCTAAATAATCTTTCTGTTTCAGTTTTATGCTAATCCTGAAAGATGCAAATTTTGTGGAACAATTCCAAGAAACATTTGGAAACACTGCATAAAAGACCACACATTAAACTTTCACTTGAACTCCATCAGATATCTCTGAGATATGATATTCTGAGAAGTTTGTCAATCTTCAGACATTTTTCTAGGGTCTCCTTAACCTTACAGACTGGTAGATGACAATCTTGAGTTATGTCAAATCCTTAATAACATGTATTTCAACGGATTCTTTTTCATTCTAAACTTGGATGTCATTTTTGAAAAGATATAACGACATGGTGAGGGAAAGACTTCCATGTCAACAGTGGCCAGACAATATTAAAATGAAGTAACTAAACTGTGTTAATGCCTACATGTGATGAGTAGAAGTGATGAATGAGCACAGTCACAACATCCTTCACCCCTCAACCTACAACCTTCACGACTTTATGACCTACCCCAGTGCAGCTCGGATCCAGCCCCCAACTACAGAAGGTGCTGGGTTGTCGTCAGGTGCTGGTGGAGGTTTTCTTTTCCTCTTTCCCAGGTTACGGTCTGAACCATCACCACTTGTTGATGCTATCAAAGAACCAAGAAGGGGGGACTGACTTAGCAACACACACTTACACACAACCAGTTTAACCTACTTAAACATGCAGGCACTAAACGAGCATTTGCAAACTGAAATGTACAGAGATGAGGTGGCACACGTCACTCACAAGAGGAACATTCTTTGCACTCACCATACTTGTGAGCCACAAGTATACAACAACTGGAATACGTCTGTCAGCATAACATCAAAGGCATCAGTTGACGCCTTTCTCCAAATAACGTTGGAACTGGATTTCAAATCCATTGGAATAAATTTTACTTGAACACACATTGTTCAAAACATTGGCAGCTGGTAATTTTCCAAAGGTTGTTTGATCATGGTGCCACTTGAGCCTGTTTCATACACAACACCAGGGACACACTGAGATATGCCACTCAATTACCATTAATAATATTACATGCTTTGTAGCGCCACCTGGACAAACTCACAAGATTCGTCTAATTGAGAACACCTCAGCTCTGCCTCACTTTCATTAAACTTAAAATAATATTTCAACAATGAAAGTACCAGCAAACCAAGAAAAAAAAAATTCAAGGGTTTACAACCAAACATGTCTGACATGCAACAATTAATGTTCTTGATATATAGAAATCCTATGTAAAGATGTGCAGAGAAACAAAAACACTAACATTCTGATAGAATTTAGTAGTGACATTGAGCACCTAAAACGAAGCCTCGCCCTCAAGATTAAGGTACAGCACCAAAACTAAGCCTTACCGTCCAAACCAAAACTAAGCCTTACCCTCCAAACCAACATAACTCTCTCCATAGTCAGATGAAGCATCAGCGAGTCGCTGACTCGTGAAGTCGTCAAAGTTCATGCTTGAGATATCCATGTTGCCCCCAGAGGGCTCCACGTACACGTTAACATTAACGGGACCTGCAGTTGACTAAACAAGCAAAAGTTGAATTAAACACCAGTCATTTAGGTCGTTTGTAACTGCAAACTGGAACACACAAAAAGTACATCAAATGGGTTTCAAAGACAACTCATGACATGTATTTTGGTCAAAATTCGCTTTTTGATGAAGGAAAAAGCTTGTTTTGTAGAATCGGGAGTTTTGACTGATTTTTGTGTCTGACGAAACTTTAACTGTTGAAAAGAATTGGTTAAACACACGACAAAGTAGTCTGTTTACAATTTCAATAGACATTCTCTCAAACTGGCCGTATTTGTCGATCCAACAAGAAACTGCAATAAAGCATGTTACCAAGAGACATGTTATGTGACCTGCTCTAGACAAATATACCATGAGTTTGAGAGAATGTCATTAAAAGTGTTATTAAAAGAGACAACACTTTGTATGTTCAAGCAATTCTGTGAACAACTTGGTGGAATATCCAAATATAACGTCCCCCCATTTTGAGAACCTTTTTGATGCCTGTTATTCAGTAGAGAAAACTGGTTCTCAACATGTGGGCACATTATATACAACTATTCCCCGAGCAGGGATACTTCCAAACTACTCTAGTGAGAAGGAACGAGTCTTTACATGTAACATCAATTTCACATTCAAATAAAACAATAGTATATACTAGTTACATAGATATTGAATAAAGCTCTTGATAAGAGTAGACATTTTCACATCAGAACTGAAGATGCAGGTTTTTAATTGTCATTAATTACAATAAACAACAAATATTTTAAAATGTCCATTAGAAGTAACATGTATCAGTGTACATTTAACATACTACTCTCACGTTTGTCTCAAAGCAATTCTTTGCGAGATCAAAACAGATAAACATATAAAAGACTGGGTGTTATTCATTTAAATCTTGAAATTTGAACAGGCAAAACACGTTTAAGAATAATTCAACAAGTCAGTAACAACAAAATCCATGTAAAAGTGCATGAAAAGTTTCTCTTTAAGCCAACCATACAATGCCATTTGCTTATCAGTGTCTGCCAGACGTAGTTTAGTTTAAACGCACATATAGGCACAAGTGCATGTGCACCTCAAATGGCACGGAAACGAGGCAGCAAATGTGCGGGACTCATGCTTATGGAATTGTGGGTAAATACAGCGAGTCTCGCTGCATAATCTGGGACGGCCCTTTTGCTATTATTCTCAGAACTGCAAAAGCTGGAAAAGGTAGAAAACACTCAACAAGTACTACAAAGTTGGAGTAACCTAAGTTGCTTCCTTACTCTTTGAACCACATTAAGAGGTGATTGTCCTGAGTTGGCTGAAGTCAAACTACCACTTTTGGCCACTATGTCTTGAAGGGGTATAAAACTTTGTGAACCCTTGCTGGAGGAGGGTATCTGGGACCCTGAGGTCAATAAATCACCTGGATAATAAATCAAAAAGAAAAACAGAAATTAATAAAGTCTGAAGGCTTCATTTTCTTACATTGGAATCACAAAAGAATTATCAGGCAAGCCAAAACATAACATACGAAATCTATAAACCGTACATTATCCCAGACATGTTTCATATTTAGGGTAATTTCTGTCATTTTGTCTAAATGTTCAAATATCGAATCAGGCATTTTGGGTTTGTTCGCTGAAATGGAACACAATGACAAGATGCTGAAAATTGAATTGTGCCAAGTATGTGACATTGGGAATATTACACGCATAAATTGAATTGTGCCAAGTATGTGACATTGGGAATATTACACGCATGAATTGAATTGTCCCAAGTATGTGACATTGGGAATATTACATGCATAAATTGAATTGTCCCAAGTATGTGACATTGGGAATATTACATGCATAAATTGAATTGTCCCAAGTATGTGACATTGGGAATATTACATGCATAAATTGAATTGTCCCAAGTATGTGACATTGGGAATATTACATGCATAAATTGAATTGTCCCAAGTATGTGACATTGGGAATATTACATGCATAAATTGAATTGTCCCAAGTATGTGACATTGGGAATATTACATGCATAAATTGAATTGTCCCAAGTATGTGACATTGGGAATATTACATGCATAAATTGAATTGTCCCAAGTATGTGACATTGGGAATATTACATGCATAAATTGAATTGTCCCAAGTATGTGACATTGGGAATATTACATGCATAAATTGAATTGTCCCAAGTATGTGACATTGGGAATATTACATGCATAAATTGAATTGTCCCAAGTATGTGACATTGGGAATATTACATGCATAAATTGAATTGTCCCAAGTATGTGACATTGGGAATATTACATGCATAAATTGAATTGTCCCAAGTATGTGACATTGGGAATATTACATGCATAAATTGAATTGTCCCAAGTATGTGACATTGGGAATATTACATGCATAAATTGAATTGTCCCAAGTATGTGACATTGGGAATATTACATGCATGAATAACTAGAATGAGAAGAACAACTTAACTAGATGACTTGGATAACCACCATTTCATAACTTAGTTAAAGCTTTTAGTAAGAGATAGCCTTTGAAACACAACAAATCACAACATCCAAATATCTAAAGCAGTGACCAAAAGTCTATATTGTCACACAAATATGTCAACAACTCCTCCATAGGGACTGGAACATGGAGGCAACTCCCAAGCATGAATATCACTTTATCAAGAAATTCTGCCATTGTGCAGAACATATCAACTGGATGCAATTCAAGAATGCCGTGGGTCGCAGTTTGAATAAGAATCAACAGCCATATTTTAGGTAAAAGACATACAATGTAAATGCGTTGTGAGAACCAGTTTTCTCCACTGAATAATGAGCATCAAACTGGTTCTCAAACTGTGGGCACATTATATCCCACAATTGCCATTTTTAGGCAAAATAACATTGGAAGGACAGGAGAATAGACATTTACACTAACATAAATTAAATGTTAACAACATATCAGTCTACAGAATGAGTAGAGGTGATTACCCTTTGTGTCTATCCTGACAATTCTGGCCGTAGGTTCCACCATGGGGTTGGTGTGTATAGTTGAATGGGCTTGGTGAATGTGGGTCAACTTTGGCGGTGGTTGGGTAGCCGTCACGTCATCGTCAATGAATTGGTAGGGGTCAAGGTCGATCTGGGCGCTGGCCAGAGCTGTGCTGAAGATGTCGAGGGCTGTGTCAGATGAAGAGTGCTCAGTCTCAGCTCCCCGAGGGAGGTTGGACAACTGAGTGGAAGTAGTGGGGAGGTTAGCGGTGTTGTCGAGTGTGGAAGGGGGTAGAAGACTGAGGGGGCCTGTACTGGGGGTGCTCAGCAGGCTATTCTGAACTGTGGTCGTATGCTGCGTCAAGAGTTGTGGTGCCGTACTGCTGGGAAGCTGAAAAGACAAGAACAAATATAGAGCTGCGTTGAAGGAATACTAAGAGTATATGAGGGCCTGAGCATTGTACAGGTGTAAGTAGACATGTGATACATAGACAGGTTGTCACCAGCTCTCCTACACAGTAAGCAGTCATTTGATACTTGCACACCTGTGTACCACCAAGACTGCGTTTGAATATTTTGGACACCAGATTTGCAGATTTTCCAGTAAATTTGCAGATTTTCTCGTAGAAAATATATATGAAAATTCTAATTTTTCATCAAGTGAGTGTACTGAAACAGTGTTTAGTCTGTAGTTTTCCCACTCACCTTTGAAACAGTTTAATACATAATGTACAGATTTGACCATTAATTTTCAGAATTCTCTAATGTGCTTAGTTGTTGGACTGCAGCAGTGAAAAGATCAGGTTTATCAATGGAACAGTTCCTTACTGAGCTTCCATAATCATGTAACTATATGTTGCAATATACACCATGATAACATACACAACAAAGTGACAATGGTAATATATACCATGATAACATACACAACAAAGTGGAGTTCATTGATTCAGAAGTTATAACGCTCATTTCTGAAACCAAAAATTTATCTGCAAAAAAAGGTCTCACGAATAGCACCGGACAACACATACTTAACCATTCCATAAAAGTTTGAAATAATTGTTCACTGGAAGCATCCACATATACTGAATGTCAAAAAACCTTGAACGACGTCGACGGCTCGACATGAGTGTACTCAAAAAGTAACACAATACAAAACTTGAAATGGGAAGTCGATGATCCCTCTTAATAAGACACTAACGTTCTTTGGAATAACGTGACAAAAACAGAATGTTCTCTTCTTTCAGAAGCTACTTTCATCACAGCTTTGAATGTTCAGCCTCTTTTACTTTGACAACATCGTGTAGTTAGCTGAAGATAGTAGCAATCCAATGAAGTGAACAATCCACCAATCACAGAAGTCGTTAGGAACAGTTCAGGCAAGTGACGGTGAATATTGATAGAAGAGGCCTTGCAACTCGTTGATTATTTTGCCACAGTTAGAATGAATTGAAGGACGTTTCTGGCTTCACAGCTCAAGTTTGTTGGTTAAATTCATGTAAATATACATTTCTCAATTTCTAATTTAAAAATCTTCTTCCATTTCTACTCGTAACTTTTCACCAAGAGCACTTTTGCCTCCTCTTGCATACTTGCATACTACAAGCCAAATTGCATACTACAAACCAAATTGCATACTTGCATACTACAAGCCAAATTGTACGAGTATGCATTTTTAATAAGGAACACTGGTTATTAGCCTTACATTACAATGACCACATGCTGAGTGAAGAGAAGCGCCATCTTGAGGATAACATACAACAGACTTGCACTCCAGAAACATAGGCTGACACTGTCCTGCTTCATAGGAAACTAATTTCTGGCAGCAGCTTACCTGACCAGAAGCACGTTGCTCTAATTCTGAGGACAGATCTGTCTCCAGCAGAACCAGACCCTCCCCACCACCAGGTTGCCTTATCTCTGACGGTCCCTGATCCAGCAGTTGACTAGTGGCCTCCTCTAGACAGAATAAAGGAACAGTTTTGATGAACATGGAGCATGAAGGTGTCATCTGTATGTATGATGACCATGGAGCATGTAGGTGTCATCTGTATGTATGATGAACACGGAGCATGTAGGTGTCATCTCTACGTATGATGACCATGGAGCATGTAGGAGTCAACTGTAAGTACTATGAACATGGAGCATGTAGGTGTCAACTGTACGTATGCCCAAAGATTGCTGTATTAGTTTGAAATGGTGGTCTACTATAGACAAAACCAATGAGACAATAAAAGAGGAAATGAAACCACACCTTCTGTCAAAAACAACACTTACTGTGACATCATATTGTTCCTTGTTCAGATCACAATTTCTAACCTTGGGATGAACTGACAGGTTGTTACTACATTGAACCAGACTCATTATGTTGCTTATCGTGGAAGTTACTTTCAGTTGCCAAACCAATATGGCCATTATGTTGCTTATCGTGGAAGTTACTTTCAGTTGCCAAACCAATATGGCCATTATGTTGCTTATCGTGCAAGTTACTTTCAGTTGCCAAACCAATATGGCCATTATGTTGCTTATCGTGCAAGTTACTTTCAGTTGCCAAACCAATATGGCCATTATGTTGCTTATCGTGGAAGTTACTTTCAGTTGCCAAACCAATATGGCCATTATGTTGCTTATCGTGGAAGTTACTTTCAGTTGCCAAACCAATATGGCCATTATGTTGCTTATCGTGGAAGTTACTTTCAGTTGCCAAACCAATATGGCCATTATGTTGCTTATCGTGCAAGTTACTTTCAGTTGCCAAACCAATATGGCCACCAGGTAATTCGATACAACTTAAAAGTAACCAAATTCAATTTAAACAAAAGATAATAATGGAATGGTGTTGCAATGGAAGAGTAAACAAGATGGCTGATAGCGTCTTACAATTCGATATTTTAATTATCCAAGACACTAAGCCAAAATGCCACCCTACCAGCAGCCCACTTCTCGGTTTCCCAACTGATCAGAAGTGGGACAAAACTGTTGCATAACCTTAAATATGGTGTATAGCCCTGAATATGGAGAACCAGTATGAAGTGTCTTACACACCTCATATGTAGTGACATCACCACCCACAACTCACCTAAAGTATACACTTCTGCCTGCTGTGGGGTATAAGTAGCGCCCCCTGTCTGTCCTCCCGCGGCCTGCATCTCCAGTAGGGCTTTAATGGCTGAAGCATCGGGAGCTTCGTCACAATCTATCCACTCGTGTCCTACCAGGCAAGATTGGCAGCTAGTAAGCAAGTTTCCAGGACCACACCATAGCTTTAGAATGTGACTCTTTTTGATATTTTGTAAGTTAATGTATACCAAGAGACAGGACATCGGAATTTTGCAGATTTATAAAAATGACTTTAAAAGTAACGTCAAATTAAAAAAAGCAACTAACTGTTTAGGGCTGTTCCAGCAAAATCTGTGTGGGAGGGGGGGAAGGCAACTGAAATAAAAATTTATGGGTGGTTGCGTTTGACTTAAATTCAAAATGGCTGGTGGTCGTACTTCAAAAAAATTAGAATTTACAGGTCGTTGTTGTTTCATTGGGCCATAAATGTTTGATGGTGGGTAATTTTAGTAAATTTTATAAACAATCTGCACAGAATCAAAAACTGAAACAAAAATGCAACTTGCAAAAAGCTCCGACTTTTTCACTCCCTCCGATCTCCTCATCGGCATGCCCATAACACCATTTAACCACAGGTGCTCGAATTTCTCGATGGCTAATAACCATATATAAGAAACATGTTTTCTTAGTAATGAATGACGTTAGTGGTGATGGAGGAACAGATAAACTCAAGCGCCTGTGCAGTCAACCACAAGAAATAAATGAAAAATATGGGTGGTGGGTGCGAAAAAAAGGTGCCTTCCCCCCCTCCCATACAGATTTTACTGGAACAGCCCTTACATAAAGCGTAGATCAGATGAACTAATATGACTCACCTTTTTGTTTACCACTCTCCTGTATAGATGTAGTGATAGGTGACTGACTTCCTGGGGTGGATCCAGGACTGTTCTCAGGGCCTATCCCAACAGCCTGAATCAGTTCCGCTAACAATGAAGACTTGCCAGTAGTTTGTATCTCCTCTATTTTTACTTGTGGTTTCTGCTGGGAAGACGACTGAAATGCCATAACAGTCAGTATTACTCACTGCAGCAATAAATGAATGTTTGCAGTTATGTAGTTTTCAAAACAACCTGGACAACATCAAAATTCGGCAAAGTTGCAACATTGTCCAATTTCTTTGAAACTGTTTTTATGCAATCGAGAGACACACTACATTAAGTTCATTTATGTCATTTCTCACTTTATTCTCTTTACATCTTCATCTGTATATAACTCAGTCATTGTTTATGATTTATTCTAATTACGTTTTAACTTTATTTTATATTCTTAATAGTTTACATTTTATTTATTCGTTTTCAGAGGACCATGTGGTAGATAAGTTCTCTACCTTACGTTTTATCCTCTATAAAAAGCTACCTATCTGTCTGTCTGTCAGTGTGTATGTCCATCTGTCCATCTACTCAACACAATATATGTTACAATACCGTGATCACCCCTCATTCCCTACCTCTGTAGTCTTCACAACCACTGTTGTCTTGTTAGGTCCAGTTTGTTTTGACTGTTCATGCTTCTGGATAAAGGAGACCAACTCCTGGAAATACAGCACAGGTCAAGTGTTACAAGCAAGCAACCAATCAATATCAGTCACTTTATGTCAACTGTAAGTTATTGATGCAAGAAGTCACAAGCATTTCAACCAATCTCTATCAGTCATTTGATGTCAACAATATGATGGACAGGGGAAATTTCATTTTGTCTAATTTCTCATCAAAAATAATTTTTTAAGCCATGTTAACTTTGCTTTCAGCATGGTTTGTATAGCATAGATATTGCCAAACAACATTTGTAACGTGGTAAGCCTGTGAAAAATAGATATGGGGCAATTATTTTTGTCCCAAAATTGAAGAAAAATTTCTATTGTTATTGGCATTTGTTACAACATGGTAGGTTTAACAGCAGAAATACTTTAAGTGTACATTTCAAATATCATATGACAAAAGTTATACAAAACCAATCACTCATACACAATGCTTACCAAAGAGGCTTGTTAAAGCACGTCATACAGCTTACCTGTGCTCAAAAGTGACTTACCTTCTCAAATACACTGGTAGGCCCCCTGGTGGCCACAGGCGCCTGGCCAGGTTTCCTGGGGTGACCTTTCTGTTGGACAACAATGACATTGGCCTTGGTACCCGAGGCAGTGGTCAACTTGGTGGGGGCGGACACTGAGAAGACACAGAAATGAATGTAAGCAGGCCAGTTAATGTAAATGAGAAGACAAAGGGAAGAATGGGCAACTGGGTAATGATTCAGGGTTATCACTACACTAACCAATAGAGGGAGACACTCTCTCATACAAACATGCAAACAAATAAGAAACGATGTCTTCTTCGAAACATGTTCCACTGAACACAGCAAAATCAGTGTTGAGATGAAGCACACTGAGAACTCACTCCACAAGTATTTGAGAGTTCCACTCTTCAATAAGAAACAACTCATTGATGGAATACATCCCATCATTAAGCTAAAAATTCTAACCATAGAACAAAAGTGTCACCACTAAGTTAAAATGATAACTAGCCTGGTTTTGGTCTATAGATATCAAACACTTTCCCATCATTCTCTTCATAAACCACCAAAGGTTTGGGGAAAGTTTGAAAACTCCTTACAAACTCTGCTAAACTTAAAAACTTTTGGTTAGTTATAAGACAACTGTGGAGAAAAACCACGCACCAAGATGCACAGGATACACTTTGCGACAGTGTTTTATCCATTTGATCACTCAGATGGACACTGAGAGAGCATTTATCAAGTGACACAATGAGAATTGACTCAATTCACCATAATGGGGTTTAGAGGTCTTTTAACAGTCCAGTAAATTCCTTGACATTATCCATGATTACCGACACCAAGGAAGATAAGCTACTAGGCTAAGAGACTGAATTACAGATCTTTTTTTTCTGATTACTTTGATGTGTAATTGTATAGGTTAGTCCTACACACCTGTGATGGCTCCAGAGCTGGTCTTGACCGCAGTCAGTTGTAGGGTCTTAGGGTTGACTGTGACCACATTGGGCATGTTGCGAGCAGTGGTAGTAATTACCTTACCTCCAGATGTGGAGATGTTGACCACTTTACCACCTGTAAGTACACGGAGAACAAGACTATTAGTTGAGAGCTCACAAGCTAACGTCATGAAGTGACATGTTAAACAGTTGGTGAAAAATTTCGCTATCTAGAGTGCACAGACAAACCTTAAATTACCTTATGCCAACAAACACAACACCAAAGTATCTGACGAATACTGCTTCAGGTAACAATGTAGTCAGGAAAGTCTTACTAATTTGGGACACAATATAGCAGATATGTAAACATTCATTTTCTTGGTATATTTCAATAAATCTCCATGATAGCAAGTAGCAGCATATATTAAAGAAAACAACAATGGTTTTAAGTCGACTTGACATGTTTCGGTGTCATTTATTCAAACACCATCATCAGAAGAGAGAATGCAGTGGCCACCTAGCTAGGCCCAGCAACAAGTAATGAAGCACAGAATGATACAGTCAGTTACAGGGAGTGACAATGAACTAGACCAACAATGACAACCTGTGGTGTGTCAGTTGCCTATTGAGATTGGGCTCTACACATCAGTTGGTGCAAACATGTCAAGTCGACTTAAAACCATTGTTGTTTTCTTTAATATATATTTCAATAAGAAATGCAGCCCCAAATTAGTTCCCATGTTCCAGTTGTAGCTTTCATACCACAGCTGGCATGCACAATAACGATGAGAAAGGTCAGGAGACAAAACCTACCACATCCAACATAAACTATACTCTAGTTACCCGAAATAGTTCAATGTACTTTAAGCCTGGCACTAAAATATGGGCACAAAAAGAGGCCTACCCTGCATGGAGCTGAGAGCCCGGCTGACAACAGAAGTAGTTCCACTAGTAACCACCACCACAGACGGACCACCAGATGGCTTGGGCAAAATTTTACCTGTGGCACCTGCGACACTTTTTGTGATGATCTTCATACCTTAGTAGAACAATAGGAGTTAATATTCCTTTTCATATCCTGCCTTATTGAAAGTCACAATGTCATTAATAATGCATGTATTTATAATTGTATGCTCCATGAAATTTTTAAATAAGACAAATCATTAAGTAAACAATTGTCAGGTACACACTGTAACAGACATGCAGGCCACTCAGGTGGGCCCAATGCACTATCAAGCTGGACCCATTTTTATGTTTTATTAATATAAAGTTAAAACTGAGCTGAGGAGCTAGAGACCTGACTCAAGGGGTTAGCAGTGTGCCCAAGTGGGACACGAACACATGACCTTCAGAATGGGAGGGGGACACGTATTCCACTAGGCAACACTGTCTTCTCTAACACAGATATTCCACTAGGCAACACTTCCTCCTCTAAGACATATTACTTGAATATTAATAAAATTATTAATAATACCAAACAATAAGCAGCACTGTGCTAACTTGGATTCAGCAATACAAGTGTCAATTGTAATTGTTTCAATCAACACTGGCAGATGAAGCTATTAGACTAAGTAACTTATGTCAAAATCTGTGTTGTTCAATCCTTGTCAGTTTTTCAAGTTAGTCAGAAACTCTATGGAACTGTCTTAAGGGGTTCAATCCAACTGGACCTCCATTACCAGCATGGGGTGTCTTTACACAGCTGAGATTGATCTAGGGATACATTTGAGTGAAAGGCACCTATCTGCCAATCAGCTCCTGGTCCTGCCCACTCACCTCCTTCCTGTTTTATCTGTATTGCCTGTTTACCAGAGTGTGTCTGAACATTGTGAGTGGAGCCAGCTACTTGAACAATACCAACACCCTGAAGAGATGTATGAGAATGACTGTTATTGAATTACAACAATGGCCTTCCTGTGAACAACATGCTTATTTACAAAGAAATGATAGTTTTCTATATAAAGGTGTGGTAACACAACATTCAAATGTTACAAGAAATGTTAAAAATAAGTTTGGGAATGATCAAAGGTTGAAAACAACAAAAAGAGTTCACCGCCTTGAGAAATGTCCACATGTGGAACCTCACTGAACCTCTTCACAACATTGCTTAAGATGTTCACTACAAACAACATCGATGTTACACCAAAGGAATTCAGACTTTTATTTAAGCATCCGCAAAGATAATCTTTCAAACAGTCACAGCAGTACCAACCTGGGGTGTTTTAGGGCGGGCAGAGATCGTTTTTAGACGTGGTTTTGCTGCGGTGAACTCAGGTGAAGCTGAGACAACGGAGGAGGCAGACGATGATACAATAGACATGTTGGAAGGGGTGACTGAAGTGCTGGGCACAATAATGGAGGTCTTGTTGCCTGAGACAGTGGACGACATGGATGATGATGCAGATGTCTTTACCACAGGGACAGACAGCGACCTCTGAAGGATACTAGGACCACTGGAGGAGCCAGAATTGGAGACGAGAATTACCTAGCAGAAAAAAACAGTCTGTACGTAAATGAAGACAGCACTGATGAAGCAAGAAATCACAGCACAACCACACATATCTATGACTCGGTTAAGTTACTGAAAACTGCAAAACTTTAATACCATCGTATCAAGTGTTCAAACATTTCTTCGTGAATACAAGATGACAGATTTCAAATGAACGACAAGCTTAAGCCTGTTTCACCAATTACTTTACCAACATCTCTAATGCTTGAAAGTCCTGACCTCATCCTTTGCTCAAAACATGACTTATAGATATATATTTATTCCGTACGCGTTGAATCTGTCGAGGGAAATATGGCCATATAATAAAGTTTTTTTACAAATTCACCTCCTGAACTACTTCAACAGTGACCTCTGACAGGTAAAGTTCAAAAAGTAGGTCAATGTCGACTTGACGTCTTCAGCCGGTTCGATCATCAAAATTTCCGAATATAGTTTAAAGTAATACAGTTGCAGCAGTGTAACTAACACTCGACATGCAACTAGGCCCTAGGCGTAAAATCTGGAACAAAACTGTTAATTATATGACACTTGTGGCTCAGTTTTCAATTGCTGAATACTATATTGTCTGCAACTCAGGTGCAAATTCCTAGGGAACTACAATATCCAATATTGTTTTTTAACTATATCCAGGAGATGTTACAAGTTCACTGAACAGATGCCATTGTTTTCATCTTTGTTACCTCTTTTCAAGAAATAAATCGTTACTTTTAAAACTGTTTCTTTTACAAGAGAAAATTTGCAACCTAACGTGCAAGTACATACATATAGTAAGTGAGCCGCCACGTGAACAGTCTGGGTGAAGTATTTAAAAATCTGCCGAAAAAATGTAAGAAACATAGGAATTCGAAGCGCATGGGATAAATACAAAACATACCTCAATTGGCGTACATGAAGTAATATACCACTCGACCTTATTCGTGGAATAATGTCTCGTGGGATATTACTTCATGTACGCCACTCTCGGTACGTTTTGTGTATATACACCACGACTGACTGTTGAAACAGAACAAATAAGCATAACACAAGGACCTACCTTTTGTGAGGGTGTGCGAGCAGGACTTTTGGTCAGAGTTATCTTCATGGGTGACAGACCTTGTATCGTGTTAGAAGAGGTCGTGACCTTTGACTGGGTAGAGGCAGTAACCACAGATGTCCTGGTGACAGTGATTGGCCCTTCTACTGAAGAGCTACGCTTGCGTTTGTTAGTTCTTGTTGGTAAATCTTCATCTTCCTCAGTGTTCAGCCCACCTAGTCAACAAAGGCAGCACATTCACTAAGCTGTTAGTAAACTTGTGCACAACAACAGACTGTGTGTTCAGCCCACCTAGTCAACAAAGGCAGCACATTCACTGAGATGTTAGTAAACTTGTGCACAACAACAAACTTTGTGTTCAGTCCACCTAGTCAACAAAGGCAGCACATTCACTAAGATGTTAGTAAACTTGTGCACAACAACAGACTGTGCGCAAAATAGCTTCATTAATGTTTTTTTACCAATCTTGTCCCAATCATAATAATTTTACACATTTAAGTGAGTTCCCAACATGACCATGACTGTTACTTAGTATTGTATAACAAGAGTTTGATTTTGAAATACATTGTAGTTCAGCATTAACTTTATGTGCTTTCAACCACCATTTACCTTGTTTGACAAGCAACTACATTGTCAGCATCACTAAATCTTCTTTTATACCACTGAATATCATAATCGTGAATTCCATATCCCAAAAACGAAAAAACAAAAGAAAACCAACTTCAACTGATAGTATCTTAGCTTCACGGACATGGCTGTGATGTACAAAGGCACCCAGCGTCAGTGTGTCATGTCCACCAACGTACCAGTTTCTTGTACCAACTTGTGTCACGTTCATACTTCTCCGATATTCCACAGGAGAGTGCTCAAATACTAAGTTGTAACAAGCACCACAAACGTAATGCCTCGTCCTTCCTTATTAAACCATTAACCACGGGAAAACGAGCAACTCATCTATAAACGACTTTTCACACTCAACACAATGAAGAATGACTAGTGCTGTGATTGGACGGCCTGATTTGAAGTAATAAGTATTGACCAATAAATGTTCATAACCTGAGATTAGCTAATTAACATGTCGTCACATAGCGTTTGCCAGTGTTTTAATTAGACAGCTGATCAACAGGAGGAGCTGCTTTTGGTGTTCTTGACATAACATTGGTGATTTTAATCACACAATAAATAATGACTGAGTCAGTAGTGTTTATCACATTAGTCACAAACATGATCAACTGACATGTTCTTTCAAGATAGCTTAGGTTTTGGTCTATTGAATGTAACAAATTATAAATGAAAAATCTTAGCTGATGACAACATGTACCACAACACTACTGCATAAACTTCATTGAACAAATGAAGAAATGCAGGACATGGGCAAACACATGCTACACGTCTATTCACATACATCCTCATGACAAATCCACACAGAGCATTTTGTTACTGTTCACAGCATCATACAGACTCTTTGTCATGTCTCATGGGTACACCAGTCAGATCAGGGTGAGGTGCGAGACCCTCAGCTACAAAACTAATATCTCACCTTTAATGTGGATGNCCACCTAGTCAACAAAGGCAGCACATTCACTAAGATGTTAGTAAACTTGTGCACAACAACAGACTGTGCGCAAAATAGCTTCATTAATGTTTTTTTACCAATCTTGTCCCAATCATAATAATTTTACACATTTAAGTGAGTTCCCAACATGACCATGACTGTTACTTAGTATTGTACAACAAGAGTTTGATTTTGAAATACATTGTAGTTCAGCATTAACTTTATGTGCTTTCAACCACCATTTACCTTGTTTGACAAGCAACTACATTGTCAACATCACTAAATCTTCTTTTATACCACTGAATATCATAATCGTGAATTCCATATCCCAAAAACGAAAAAACAAAAGAAAACCAACTTCAACTGATAGTATCTTAGCTTCACGGACATGGCTGTGATGTACAAAGGCACCCAGTGTCAGTGTGTCATGTCCACCAACACGCCAGCGTCACTGTGTCATGTCCACCAACGTACCAGTTTCTTGTACCAACTTGTGTCACGTTCATACTTCTCCGATATTCCACAGGAGAGTGCTCAAATACTAAGTTGTAACAACCACCACAAACGTAATGCCTCGTCCTTCCTTATTAAACCATTAACCACGAGAAAACGAGCAACTTATCTATAAACGACTTTTCACACTCAACACAATGAAGGATGACTAGTGCTGTGATTGGACGGCCTGATTTGAAGTAATAAGTATTGACCAATAAATGTTCATAACCTGAGATTAGCTAATTAACATGTCGTCACATAGCGTTTGCCAGTGTTCTAATTTGACAGCTGATCAACAGGAGGAGCTGCTTTTGGTGTTCTTGACATAACATTGGTGATTTTAATCACACAATAAATAATGACTGAGTCAGTAGTGTTTATCACATTAGCCACACACATGATCAACTGACATGTTCTTTCAACATAGCTTAGGTTTTGGTCTATTGAATGTAACAAATTATAAATGAAGAATCTTGGCTGATGACAACATGTACCACAACACTACTGCATAAACTTCATTGAACAAATGAAGAAATGCAGGACATGGGCAAACATATGCTACACATCTATTCACATACATCTTCATGACAAATCCACACAGTGCATTTTGTTACTGTTCACAGCATCATACAGACTCTTTGTCATGTCTCATGGGTACACCAGTCAGATCAGGGTGAGGTGCGAGACCCTCAGCTACAAAACTAATATCTCACCTTTAATGTGGATGGACATGCCACTGGGGAGTACGACCACGTTAGACGTGGGACTACTGGGTCGGGTGAACTTGGTCACTGGGGCCGTGGTACTGGTGCTGGTCGGACAACTTGTGCTCACAACTGGACAAAAATACAATAAACTTAACACAACTTGCAGTGAAACTACTGTTTGCAGGCACTAAACACTGATTCTCCATCGTAATGCCTTCTTTGGAACTACACTTCTCCATTACCAAATTCATTTTTGGGCTTCACTAGAACTGACAATAAGTTAGTGTTAAGAGCTAAACTCAACATGATGGCATACAAAAGCAATGTGACTGTCGGGTTGACTCTTTGCTAAAACACTAGATGGAGCCACTGCCAATTGATCTGCTTCAATTTATGCTTTAAAGAAAAATGTCTTCTCTCAAACAGCTACTGCTAGTGACAAACTGAATACTGACAAAATGTCACTTTATTAGTGATCAGCTAATGACAGACTTGTGCAACACAGAGGTCTATGACTGGAGAGAGAAGACTACTCACTATCCTTTACACCAGTGAATGCAGGGTTGGGCATGCTAGCATTCTTATCTCCTTGTGAAGTGGCTGCAGTGTTAGCAGCGATGGTGAATGCAGTCTGTGGCACAAGTCTTGGCATTAAAGGGATGAGTCGTCGCCCCTCCACCAACCATTCAGATGACATACTTGATCCAGTCATGCTGCGAGACAGAGGATTGTGGGTAAGATTAACATTAAGTGGGACTGGTTGTACCAGACATGCACAGGCCGTTCAGGTGAGCCCAATGCACTGATCACCTGGAACTATTATATTCTTTACTGAAATATAGATAAACCAAGTTGAGGGACGAAACCTGACTCAAGGATCTAGCAGGGTGCCTCAGTGGGACTCACGACCCTGAGTAAAGGAAGCGAACACTTATCCCACTGGGCCACACTGCTTCCACTAAGGGGTCACATTAACATAGTTACTATGTTCTACTGTCTGTTTCTTTAAGGATTGTCTGGTCACATTAACATTAGTTACTATGTTCTACTGTTTGTTTCTTTAAAGGATTGTCTGGTCACATTTTACAGTGGTCTTAGTCAAATTTATATCTGTTGTAACTTAGGTGACTTGAAATAAGTAAAAGTTATGACCACAACTTCTGATTTTATTTTGACTAAAAATGTTAAACCCTGCTTAAAATGTCCAGAGTTGGTTTCCTGTTCTTTGTAGAAGTGATGAAATATTATTGCATCAAAGCAATCAGTTTTATTCCTCTGCTGTAAATATCGGCAGTGTATTCTGGCAAGATTCTGTAAACTGCAAACATCCAAAACACAACTTAAGGATGATTTTTGACAACTTTGGAGTCCATTTCTTTGCTAAATAAAAGGTATGGATAATTTGAATGGGGTTGGTACATTTCTTTGTGAGACTATAACAAGACATTCATGGCTAATATGATTACTGAAGGTATAAAGAAACATGTTATGTAGAAATAGGGATTAAACTGTTGTAAACATTGATTGTCTAAAACCAGCTTTATATTATTTTAAATGACTAATTCTTATGAAAATGATATAAGCAGAATTTCATTTGAGGGGCCCTGGCCAAAAACCACCAAGCAGAACCCATATATTAATATCAAGAGTGTTTCGCTTTTTGACCACCGTCAGGTGGGGACATCTACATAAATATCTGCCGTAAATCACTCAACTGTGTCCAGTAAGTATTGAGACATGGTGTTGGGCACTAACACTGCATGATGGGAGCTATGTGAGCCCCCAAGGTATGTCATGAGTGCAAAGGTCACATTTTTGCAGAATTTTTTTTGTTTTCACATTTGCAAGTTGTCCTTGAATACAGCTGCATTTTGTTTAGCATAGATGATGTTCAAATAGCATTGTTGTTTAGTTCCTGCTGTACATTAGCATAATTAGGAGCATGCAAATGCATCTTTAAACCATATTTAAGTATAAGTAAAAACTGTCAATAAAAAGTATAGAATTGTGGCTGCAAAGTCAACAGTTGAAATTAAAGAGAACCCCATTAAAACAGCTAGTGGAGGGCTCTTAGTTACGCTATGAAAGAACCCGTGTGCACTTTGAGAAAATGTTAAATGCATTTTATGCAGAAACGAATGCTATATACCTGCTTGAAACTTAATAATAAACTTCCTGATAAAATTATGTAAAGTCATCTCAGTTTCAAAAATAGAAAATTATAAAAAAATGACAATGGTAACCTACTTGTCAGCCACAGTGGTTAAGACTTCATCGTTTACAGCACGTCTGACTTCAGCTCTGTGCCTCTCTGTTGAAATGCTGTCAATAAAAAAACAGACATGTGAATTTCTTTCTTTATTTGAAGATAAATAAATGAATAAATATGTATATATAAATATATGTGTATGTGTGTGTACATACACACCCACCCACCCACCGACCCACCCATGTGGCTAGTCCCTATTTCTGTTACTACAGAATATTAATCCCAACTACAATTATGCAAATTTCATTTGTCGTCCCTTATCAAAGGATCTTATCTAGTCATATGCTGTTACCAGTTGTCACCTTAAAATATGTTGCAAGTCGGTCAATATCTTTTTCTTTTCCTTGGTCAGATCGCCCTGTGCCCTCAGTGCAGACACCAGACTGGAGTAGGCTTCCAACTCAAGTCTGCGCAACGTTCGCTTGGCTTCATCACGGCTCATATCCAACAGATGGGGCCACATTGCACCAACTGTGATACCTGAGAAGTAAAGGCAAGTTAGTTTACACCTGTCTAGGACAAACAGGGTTTGACAATTAGCATAACGCCAACGTGCCAAAAAATGGGAAATGACGTCATCTAAACAAAGCAACTGTTTATACAGGGGTGAGAAACTCTTGGTCCATACAAATGATGCATAATCAGTTGAATATGTTCGAATTGAAGAAATGACCAACTTGGCAATTATCCCTTTTTCAACTGAATGGAAATTTAGTAGTCCATGTATATCGCGAGTTCGGTAATAACCACTTTCTTCAAAGTGCACAATATTTCGTGCCATGCAGCCTCATCTCTTAACTGTGGGAGATGCAGGCATTCAGGACACATTATCTGTGTGTGATTCATGACGAGATGCAGGCATTCAGGACACATTATCTGTGTGTGATTCATGACGAGATGCAGGCATTCAGGACACATTATCTGTGTGTGATTCATGACGAGATGCAGGCATTCAGGACACATTATCTGTGTGTGATTCATGACGAGATGCAGGCATTCAGGACACATTATCTGTGTGTGATTCATGACGAGATGCAGGCATTCAGGACACATTATCTGTGTGTGATTCATGACGAGATGCAGGCATTCAGGACACATTATCTGTGTGTGATTCATGACGAGATGCAGGCATTCAGGACACATTATCTGTGTGTGATTCATGACGAGATGCAGGCATTCAGGACACATTATCTGTGTGTGATTCATGACGAGATGCAGGCATTCAGGACACATTATCTGTGTGTGATTCATGACGAGATGCAGGCATTCAGGACACATTATCTGTGTGTGATTCATGACGAGATGCAGGCATTCAGGACACATTATCTGTGTGTGATTCATGACGAGATGCAGGCATTCAGGACACATTATCTGTGTGTGATTCATGACGAGATGCAGGCATTCAGGACACATTATCTGTGTGTGATTCATGACGAGATGCAGGCATTCAGGACACATTATCTGTGTGTGATTCATGACCAGGCCCTTCCGGTGTTGGCAAACTTTACACTGTTTACTTCCTGCAGTACTTTGATTACATCCTCAGATGTATGAGTGTGGCAACTTGGAATTTAAATCAGGTTGCCAAACAAAATGCTAGTCGCCAAGTTAAGCCCTGGTAAACAAACTTGGTTACAGAGGGAAAACAAAAAGCCTTTCATGCAATATTCTGTACTTACTTAGATTTGTGGAGTGATCATGTGCATCAAATAGTTATGCACGATTTCTGCTTTTGCACATTCTCTAATCATCCGTTCATTCACAAGGTGGCGTACAACAATTCATAGAAAGTTGGGATACCAGAATTGAAGAATGGTCAAACTGTGCAAATGTTTCTTTAGTGCAACAGAAAATTCTCTGAGTTCAGCAATATTTGTAAGTGTAGTAGTAAGCGTGGGAATATCTGCACGACTATAAGCACACATACACACCTGTAGTTCTAGTCCTGAAAGTGACTCAAAAACAATTATTGAAACCAATTTAGCTGTTAATACATTGCAACAATACAACAAAGTTGTCTGTTGTCCAGCGTAGCATTACCTCTGGCACTTTAAGAGACAAGAACTGAACAAAGGCGAGTTGAAAATCGACAGCAGAAGCCAAGGAGGTACTCAAATTATGAGAATTTCTTCTGATCAGGGTGAATTCTCCTCATCGGGTGAAATTTTTCTTAATCTGGAGAAATACTAGTAGTCCCAATTCGAGAATGAATTTCACGTTCTTAGTGGAAAAAAGTATTCAATCAGGGAATATTCAAGATTGACACCATTGAATAGAGTTTGAAAAATTACTAGGATTGACAGCACTAATTAAAAATTGACCAGGTTGATTTGATTTGACAAGTGATCATGACCTTTCAACTCTAGTGAAAGAAAATAACCTGACAATACTGTTGTAAATCAATAACAACAGTAGATGATACAAAACACTGAACATACAAAGCAAGTAACAAAAAAACACATGGAGAACTTCACCTCGGCATTGTTATTGATGTAGTGAGACGTTATCAATATATGTACAGTAGTATATGCTGACCCTTAACAATTATACGTCGCACTGCATTGTGGCAGCGCACAGATGGTCACGGTTATTTCTAAACTTTCTGTTGTGCAATGACTGCTGGTGTAGGAATTGGCTCGCCTTAGAAATCAAAATGACTTCTCTGTTACGTTTCAGCTCTAATCAAATAACACGGCGGAGAGTGTAGTGAGATGTTATTTAACTTGTCTCACTGCTGTGCTGGCTTTCAGCCGCGCCTCTGTTGGCATCGGAAAACGACTGTTCTTCGTCTTGGAGAATGCCGACATTGACTTTCCAGCCCATATCGTGCCAGTAATGGCCAGTGAGGGCACAACATGAATATTAAGCAGCCATGTGGCTGATACACGTGCTAAGATAACCATACTGCACACCAACCAGATGTATTCAGCTCGGACCGAGGATGACCAGAATTCAAGATGCCTTAGACTTTACTACATGATTGAATGTCAAATCAATTTTTTCTCTTTTCTGGGAATTTAGTGTTGTAGATGTGCTTCCGGTGAATCATATGAGCCTCTGTTAGCTACTAGCTAACGGGCAATTGCCTATTAGCTGAATGGTTAGCACGGTTGCTGGTTTTATGGGGGTCGCTGGTTCGATTCCCGGGTCGGGTAATCTCGGCTATTACTAGAATACTAGATTAGCAAAATTTAATTTTCAAATATGTGAAATCAAATACTTCAGATCGAGAGATTTATGTGTCCCTGAGCCAGATCTCCTGACACGGTGAAATTCTCCCACAAAGACTACACTAGTTTACAAACTACAGTGAAATTCTCCCGATTTGAGAACCTGCTTTTGTTGTTGTGCTTGGTGCAGCTTGGTTCATGAGAGAACAAAGTGTCAGACGGAAGAACCTAGGTTGTCCTCCTGGAAGATACAGAGAAACTAAAAACCTCTCGTACAATAGCTATCACAATTGTAATAAAACAGCTAAATGAACGTGCGCAGCAAGAAATCAACCTTGTTAATCCTCCAGCGGTGAAAGTTTTACGCCAGCACCCGGAGTAAAGCAGCGACTTCCGTCCATTGTCGACTCAAATACGCATGACTGTCTTAAAACATATAAAATATTAAACACAAATATACAAATAATTTTATTATGAATATAATAATTTTATATTTTTACGGTATTAAAATATTTTTTCTTATAAATAAAGTATATTTTTTAGTTAAATACTATATTTTTTAAAAATAATAACAGCTTCTTGATTATTGCTTTTTAGACTGCTCTATGTTTTATAGGTCAACAATGGCGGGGAATTTTGAGCAGACACCTTGAGTTTTGAATCGAAGACCAGCTGTGAACAGGTGAAGTGTTTTGGTAGTTCTGATTAGTCTTAACAACTCTGTAGCGCTGCCTATGCGACGACATAGACGTCAACATTAACTTATTTCATGCTAATTCCTGATGATATGACTGTAGGCTAAAAGTGCACAGGTTCAGCTGCCACTGCCACCACCGGGCGGTAGCCAGCCAGCTGGCTGTATGAAGACTGTCTTCAAAATACAGCTAGGTACCACTGCATGTATTTCTTCCGTAGACCCCGAAATTGCACGCAGCCAGTGTAGTTCTGCTCGTCAGCGCGCCGTGAAACTTTTATCAACATGTAAAGCTAAAGACCGGACGGTGTACATGCAAAATCTGTGTTGTAGATGTGCTTCCGGTGAATTATATGGGCCTCTGTTAGCTACTCGCTAACGGGCAATTGCCTATTAGCTGAATGGTTAGCACGCTTGCCGGTTTTATGGGGGTCGCGGGTTAGATCCCCGGGTCGGGTAATCTCGGCTATTACTACATCTGGGAGTCAACCGACACTCACCTTGCCCGTTCATGCAGCCGTTTAAGTGAAAAACAATGCAATAAACGTCATTTTCTTGCGTAGCTCTCTGCCTTTTCTAACAATGATAAGTATTTCGTCATTTTGAAAACAGTACGCTCGTGTCACATGCACGCGCCATTTCCTAAATTTTTGCGACGTCTCTCGGGAGATGATGATAGCTTGGCAGCAACAAAATTTCTCCTGAAATTCGATTTTTTGGTACCAAAATTCTTAAAATTTTTAATGAAGTGAAACCAGTTCTAATAATTTATTGTGACGTGTACGCAACCTTGTGAAAAAACAACAGTTGATTGAAGAATCGGCGAAAAAAGAAGCTGGCCAATATGTGACGCAAAATTTCATGGCGCTGAAAGCCATCACTAAAGATCGCTCCACAACTTTAGCAGCAGAATAACGGTAGAATGCCATTTTTGCCAACACCGTTAAATAATTTAATTTACTCAAGCAAGGCTGTAGTTTTTAATGACACTAATTTTGTGGCAGATTTTATCTTACCACTTTTTTACCTGCATCGGTGCAAAGCTGTATATTTATATACAGCTTTTTACCAAGGCTACCACCGGTTCAGCCAAGTCAAGTAGATGAAACTGGTTCTCGGCTTTCTCATTATATTCGACCAGTGCCGAATATTCATGTTGCGCCCTTCGGCCAGCACCGGCATACGGGCCGCGACAGCCAACGTCGGCAGTCTCCAAGGCCAACAACTGTCGTCTTTCGATGCCGATAGCGGATGCGTGCGGCAGAAGGTCAGCGCAGCAGAGACAGGTCGAATTCACTAAAATATATCAGTCTCACTGTCACTACACTTCAACTCTGTTCAAAATTTGCACGTAAAGTCTGATCTCAATGTAGATACCTGGGCATTCATCTGGATCGAATGTTTAGTTTGAGCATCCACCCCCAACTTATCAAAATTGGGTAATTATTTAGAATATGACAACATTGACTTACACATATGACTTTGTCTTTGGTATCGTTCGATTCCTTGCAACTTTATCTTTCCAAAAATGCACAAAAATTTCTCCTACCCCGTTACCTAAGTATTTCTGCTCGCACTATTTCTCGGTACTCTAGAGTAAATACTGCCATGTTGAATGGAAGGAGTCACATGGTGGTCAAAAACTAAATTAATCTACCGACTTCTGCAGATTGTCACTTTTCATGAGTTCAAATTGACCGAGACACGTCTATCCACTGCCCTAGTTACGGTCCCAAGGGTTGGAATTCGATCCTATGGTGATCCTGGTACGCATCTGCTAGCAAGAATCCGCGAAAAAAGCGGATGTTGTTTTTGATGTCCAAATTGGTGAAAAGGGTATCACTTAAGATAATTTCATGGAAAAATGGTCACAATTGTAAAAAAATTTGGAAAAAAGTGAAATGTTGCCACTTGATCCTCCATATTATGTCAGGAAAACTTAAGCGGCAATCTCGCGCCGGCAAACACCATTCAGAATCAATGATGCTGTTTCATTCATTAACAACAGGTGTCGCTGTAGTCTTGAGTTGAGCTAACTTGCCGGTTTCAGGCCAGGAAATAGTGCAAACAGAAATTAGACGATAAAACACGGAAGAAATGCGGTAGGGGATACATTCATATATTTTTGGACAGATAATGTTGCGACGAATCGAACGATACCAAAATCATGTGTGTAAGTCAATGTCGTAATATTGTAAACAATTACCCAAAATTGTTTTTGAATGCCCATACTTGGTTCAGTGCCCATACTTGGTTCTGTGCCCACACTTGGTTCAGTGCCCATACTTGGTTCAGTGCCCACACTTGGTTCAGTGCCCATACTTGGTTCAGTGCCCACACCCGGAATTTTCCTAGCTCAAGCGCTCGAGGCATTCAATGCAAACGAGTACTGTTATTACCAGATGAATATGTTAATTCTAAAGTGCTATAGACGTAATTCACGCTGACAGCAGGCGCGTTCCAAAACGAGGCTTGCTATGATAGCTCTGTTGGTTTATCGGCATAGTTGTATTTCGCGTTGCTCGAACGACGATAGAAAATATACGGACACTCAACTGTTTGTTTTACAATGAATCCCTAAGGATGTTGAGGAAACGTTGGGTTGTTGTCATACGCCACGATGAAGGAAAATATTTCCGTGTAAAAGTTATAAATGTTTCAAAAAGTTAGATATTTTGTCGCATCTCGGTTGACGAGCATCACAGCAACGACTGGTGAATCTTTGGCCAGCCAGGCTGTGTTTTCATGACTATGGGTTGAAACATGACGCATTTTTCTTTCCAAATGGACAGGGCTGTCAATCCCTCGATCTTGGGGCCGAATATTGGCCTTATTCCCCTCTCAAAAATATTGAAAAATCTCGCGAAATTCCCCCAATGAGGCCTAAAAATTCCCCTAGTGATTGAAAATTTACCTCCGAAGTTCAAATTACCCGTAACCACACAGGTGACAATTTGAAAGAGCCCAAATTGCTACTTGAGACAGAGCTTATGAGAACTTGCAACAGAGGGTGCTAATGATGGTGATCAGGAGGTAGATTTTCCCCCACTCGACTAAAAAATTCCCCCAGTCAGGCACATGGCAGGCACCTTTCCCTCGGATGAATGAGGACCCTGAAGAAACATGATAACTATGCTTGCTCTGTCGAGTTAACTGAAATTGAGCTCTATAACGAGGTTATGCTTTGGACGGACAAATTAGGTGTTTTAATTTTAAGTTTCAACGTGGTCCAGATTGATATTTGAAATCTACTGACACATGAAATAGACGTAAGAATTATTAAAACCAAGAAAGCAGAATTGATGGTCAAATAATTTTTATTTTCAATTACGAACCTGGTTTTTTATTTTAATAAAAATATATTTAATAACATCAATTATTCTTGCAGATCAATGACAAATTAACTGTTAGTCCCTACTTCACTACACTGCAGGACCTTCCTAGGCTATGCTTGATGTTAATATTCTTGATCAACAAATTAAACCAGATGTGACTTGCACATGACAGCAAAATGTGATGAGCCACCACTGTCGAATTTATCTTCAACTCGTCAGAAATACAAGCAAATGACCTGGTTCATGTAGAAAGCGTTTGTATCAACAATTTACAAGAAGAAACAGCATAATACCTAATACGTAACACACGATTGCCGCAATTTGGTCATATTTACCTTTCATGTTTCGAATCTAGTTTTCCAAAAAATAACTTATACCATTTCATCAGACAACTCTTTGATGCATTGACTTATTCTCTAAATGTTTTTTTCTACGTCTCTGTGGTTAATTATCCATGCATTTTTAAGATTTAATATCCAGATTGGACTCGAAAGACCAGCCATTTAACTCCCGCAATGTCAACTTCCGCTTTGTTTATTGCAGTGAGCCTCGCTTTGGATTTTAATGTCTGCCACGTGAATTAGGTCTATGTCCAGTGAACATGTGGTGTATTATGTATACCTCATAAACATGCATTGCATGTAAATAATAAACTGTTTCTGTCAAAAACAAGTTTTAATTCAGGCTATTTGCTGCAATAAAATTTGCCTATTTTTTGTACGTGGCTCATAAAATTTCAAAACACTGTATTATCTGAAGTTTTATTGTCTTTTCACTTTGTCACAATTTTATATCAAGTTTTCTAAATCAAAACTTGTCTTTTTAAGGCCTTTTCATGCTAACGTTGACGCGTCGATGTTTTAGAGAGTTGCCGTCAGTATGAACGGTTAACTTTGGTCCTGGATCTAAGTTAACAACACCAGTTTACTTCGCAGTAAACAAGTGTATTTAACATTGGAGCATTGACGCTGCGGTGCAGTATGAAGGGTCAACTTTGGTCTCATCAAAGTTATCTCCAGGGACCACTGCCATCGTCAACAATTAAAGGGCAATGTCGTCACTAAGTTGCTTATAGTTTCCTCGAATAATCACCAATCGATATAGAAATAAGTTTTATGTCAATTAGAAAATGTAAATGTTCTCAAATTGTCACATTGAAAAAAATCTTAGCGTGCACAGCAGCCTGGTGCATGGGATGCATCAGCGCTACCTTGCAATTTCTTCGATGACTACAGCGTCACTTATCGTTTACTTCAATGCAGTTAACTAGCGAAGCCGGCATGAACGATTCAATTAACTTTGAGTTTACATTGACGCTCCACTCGTACTGGAGTTACATTAGTATAAAGTGTTGTTAGTATGGAGTTACGTTAGTATTAGTTAGGTCTTTACAAAAAGCCTAAGTTTGGTGCTGTTTTAGTAATGTCACTTCAAATGAACTTCTTACATGGATATGACACTAAAGTGACTTTGTCAATTTTTGATTTAGACCACATGCTGCTATGAAACTGGTCTCAAATTGTTCCCTAGTCGAATTAGAGAATGAGATGATTTTAGGCTCTTTACTCTTTGTTAAGATAAGGCACTACAACTTGACTTAGTCATGCCGTGTCATTCTAAGCTCCAACTAAAATGTCAATGAATAATGAACTGCCTGTTCTTTGCAAACCTGTAAATCACTTCTCATCTGAATAAGGAACAAGTTGAGACCAATTGTAGAGCAGTAAATGCTCCGAAATCAAAAGTGCGCATCTTGGATGAAACGCAGGTTTATAGTCACTTGAAACAAGGTTACAGCTGTGGTGAAGTAAAATTTGGATTTCGAAGTTAAGTTGTTTGCAAAACAGAAATTGCGGTTAGGTTACATTCACTTTTATTTTAGTGTAGCTCCATCTATTGAGCTGCTTACTACTAATAGCCTCTGGTTATTGTGGGCAAAAATCAACTTCCCATGTTTCACGAGGGAAGGGAAATAATTGAAAAGTACATAATATTTATCTGAAACATTTTTCTCTTTTATTTGGTAAATGATTTTGTGTAATACATATGGTAATTACTCAGTTGTCTGTATTCCAGCACCAGCCATTGATTCAACATGTCTGCACTGTATCAACTTGAGCAGTGTGGAGTGAAGTTTGACCCACCAGCCATAGTGATAACCTATCGTGTTAAAGCGACAGACAAACTTCACCGACGAACAATGCCGTTACGTGGCTTCACCAAAACCAGTGGTATTGATAAGTTGGCATCAGACTTAAGACAGCACCCTCGTCATGGAAAGTTCTTTGAAAATATGACCACTGTACAGCTTCATAAACTGTTAACAATAATTCAAGATAAGATGAAAGGAATTAGTCTGGATGACAGTTTGAAAAAGAACAATGAACTCAGTGCTATTGATCCAAATGAAGACCTAAATAAAGTGGATGAAGACGTTCTTGCTAGGAAGAAAGCTGTGATGGATGAGTCATTTGAAAGGAACAGGAAGAAAATAGGTGATCCGGATTTTCAGTACGATATCGAGGTGGATTTTGAGCAGGACAATGGACAGATTGAATCCATAGACTGGGATGAAGAGTCTGATGAAGAGTTTTAGTTTCAAGGCAACAGACTTTTTGCACTAAAAGTTGTGTGTTCTGGAACTACAGAGCTCCATTTGGCGACCTGAAGGTCGGAAATGTAACCTTAAATTTTGTTTGGTGACCAGTGCCCGGTTGCATGAAACAGTCCAAAATAGGTATTCAACTGAGGTTCCTAAATCTACTGCGTATTTGCAGGCTTGTAAAAACACTGGTTGTCCTATCTTATGCTGTTTGAGTATCACTACTGTGTCTATGCCAATTTTTGGCTTTGATACAAATCGAGAGTGAAATCTAGATTGAATTGTAAATATTATTGAAAACAAGTAGGAATCTTTTCATGCAACACACCCAATTTAAGGAGTAAGTCCCTAACTGTTTTGATTGAATTGAGGGCACTGTTTTTAGTTATATTATTAGAAAATGTCATTAGTCAAATAAAAGCTCATTATAAAGATTAAATTATAGAAAAAATATTACACTGTGTCTAAAGAACGAAACAAATACAAAAAAGATTTAGGGACCTTAGTTGAGTCCCTGTTTGGGACTGTTTCATGCAAACTGGGCACAGGGGTCTGTGTTATGAAAAGTGTGTGTTCAGGGGTCTGTGTCATGAAAACTGACTTAAGACTGAAAACAGAAACTTAGTCTCACGCTCCACTTTGCCATTTCTGGAAAAAAATGAAAACTTAGTTTAATTAACAAAATAACTGATAATATACCCATAACTTTTGCTTACTGAGAAAATTGGTACAAATTATTTACAGCCAGTCATGGGCTGATAATTACATTATGTAGTATTTCTGTCTTCCATCTTACGTCACTTAAATGAAACAAACTGCTGATAAAAATCCCACCGACGCACCAACCACATCTGAGCACATACTCAAAATGTGACGGGAAGTAAACGAACAGGATTTGGATTCGTTCGTCAAAAACTGGAAGGACTCATACATGACTCATGCACATATAATGTATCCTGATCATCTGCATCTCACCTAAGTAGGAGGTGTACTAACACTGAACACTGGGTGCTAGGGTGAGATTGGTCGTTACTGGGCACGTGGTACACTGCTGATTTTTTTGGACTAACAATCTCTTGATCTCAGGTGTTCTGGCAGGCATTTGTTTAGTTTGCCAGTTCTTAGTTCAGATATCCCATTTTACTTGGGATTTCCCTGTTTTTCTACCTAGTGACATGGCAATTTTGTTAGGTCGCATTTGATGAGTTGACATGCTGAATGTCAAGCACTGTAGTTTGCAACTGTAAGGATCAACCTCCTTCAGTCAACGTAGGTGGCCAGACATGTCTGTGTTTTTACCAGTCCACTCTGTGTTTCAAATTTTTGTGCAGCTCTGGCAAAATTAGTGTGTGGCACAAAAACTAATGAAAAATCTCATTTTGCAGAGTTTTGGATTATGGCCTCTCTTATATTACAATTGTAATATAGTACGTGTAGTAACCCAGGGTCATGGATCTCTCTTATATTACAATTGTAATATAGTACGTGTAGTAACCCAGGGTCATGGATCACCCGAGGGGAAAAGTGCCTGTGCCTTCTGAGAGGGGAATTTTTGGGTGTGAGGGGAAAATTCTACTCCTCAATCACCATCATTAGCACCCTCACCACTGTTACAATCCCTCATGGGCTCTGCTTCAAGTAGAAAAAACATACTTTTTTGCTCTAGCAAATTATCACCTGTGTAAGCTACAAGAAACTCGAACCTNCCCTGTTTTTCTACCTAGTGACATGGCAATTTTGTTAGGTCGCATTTGATGAGTTGACATGCTGAATGTCAAGCACTGTAGTTTGCAACTGTAAGGATCAACCTCCTTCAGTCAACGTAGGTGGCCAGACATGTCTGTGTTTTTACCAGTCCACTCTGTGTTTCAAATTTTTGTGCAGCTCTGGCAAAATTAGTGTGTGGCACAAAAACTAATGAAAAATCTCATTTTGCAGAGTTTTGGATTATGGCCTCTCTTATATTACAATTGTAATATAGTACGTGTAGTAACCCAGGGTCATGGATCTCTCTTATATTACAATTGTAATATAGTACGTGTAGTAACCCAGGGTCATGGATCACCCGAGGGGAAAAGTGCCTGTGCCTTCTGAGAGGGGAATTTTTGGGTGTGAGGGGAAAATTCTACTCCTCAATCACCATCATTAGCACCCTCACCACTGTTACAATCCCTCATGGGCTCTTCTTCAAGTAGAAAAAACATACTTTTTTGCTCTAGCAAATTATCACCTGTGTAAGCTACAAGAAACTCGAGCCTCGAGGGGAATTTTTCAATCACTTGAGAGCAATTTTTGGTCCTTTTGAGGGAATTTCTCATGATTTTTCAGAGGGAATGAGGCTGTTGTTTGGCCCCAAAACTGAGGGATTGAGGGCCTTGTGGCTTTCAAGCATAATACCGAAAGTCTGCTGCAAATAGGAATGTCCGTCCATTTAGGAGTAAATGTACAGACTTGTCTACCTCTCCAAGCAGAAAAATGTGTTAAATGAGCTCTGACAGGAAATGTGTTGAATGAATTTACTACCTCACAAATGAGCTCTGCCGTTCATGATCCAAACCAGTTAAGGAGCTGAACCAATTTTGTATTTTCTTTGGAAGTACTTAAAAATTTGAGCGTCCGTGGTTACTAAAATACCTGTCATGTACTCAGCATTTGTGTTGTTGCACATGTTAATACAGATAACAATGTTCATTGTACTCAAATTGTCATTTTGTTGCATCTGAAACCAATTCTAGATTAAGCATCTGCACTGCCCCCTGTTTGTAACAAATTGTGAAGAATTGCCAAGAAGATCCTGTTTCAATGTACAGTAATTTTTGTCACTTACCTAGCACACAGTATGGCCATGAGTTATATTCTGTTTGTCAAGTTTCTCCCCAAAAATAACAATGGAGAAATTTTTATTCTATTACCAGCATGGTTTTTACTTTATAGATGTTACAAAACAAACTTTAGTGCAGTTTTTATTATTTGATGAAAACAAATCAGCTTTGAGAAATAAAAAATGTCAAATTTGTAATTATTTTTTGCAAAAAAGTAGTGTATTGTTGCAATGGAAACAAATATAGAAGGCAGCATTGTTGCCATTTAATTGTTTGAATTTTGTAGCATTCCATTCTCAACATGAACCTAATCCATTACAGATTGTTGCATTTTGCAAAATACTTCTCACTGTGTTAATCCCAAAAATGCTTGCTTGGATTCTACTAAAGACTATTTTGAAACATTGGAAGTTTATATCATAAACTTGACTTTATGGAAGGTATGCAAATATGATGACTTTGAAAAGGTGGTGTCTTTGATTTCAGTCACATCTTTTCCAGTTTTCTCTTGTGAAAGTCAACAGTCAGTATAGTGAGCCTGAAATTCCACGATGGGTTTGACTGACTAATTTCACAAAGCATCCTTACCTGACTAGTTTTCCTATTTTGCTTTTCCCTGATTTAAATTGGCATGTATGGTCTTTCAGTTACACTACAGCTGGCCTATTGGATTCAAGTTAATAATTCCAGCCCATCATGTCGCCCTAACATGTAAATAGTTACCATCCTTAAAAATAAAAATGTAGGTCTCTAAAATGTATTCTTGATTTTAAAAAAAATACCAAACCCGGCTTTGGCTTATAAACATATACAAAAAAACGACTTTCCCATCCAATTCTGTGAAACAAAATAATGCTTTGTAACCCTGACAAACCCCAAACGCTTTGAGGAAAATTTGAAAACTCCTTTCAAAGTCAACCTAAGGAGGTGACCTACGGGCAACTGTGGGAAAACACCACCCACTGAGGACCATAATGTCCAATCTGTGCCATAGAGCGTATGAGTTATCAGTTGGAACTTGGAAGGTTGACGCCAACGATGGATTAGCAGGAAACAGAACGAAGATTGGTTGAAATTATCAAAACAGGGATTAGTATCCTTTTAACTTAAACTACCAGTAGGTATTAGAACCTTTCAAGTAGTCATATTGTGAGGATGCATTTAACTTAAACCACCAGTAGGTATTAGAACCTTTCAAGTAGTCATATTGTGAGGATGCATTTAACTTAAACCACCAGTAGGTATTAGAACCTTTCAAGTAGTCATATTGTGAGGATGCATTTAACTTAAACCACCAGTAGGTATTAGAACCTTTCAAGTAGTCATATTGTG
>NMRA01000393.1:234033-285580 GCA_002633005.1 Phoronis australis | reverse complement strand
TATTTTTTAAATTTTCGTTTTGAAAGTTTTTCTTAAAAGAATACTAAACCTTATTTTGGTCCAACTAGTCTCCGTTCCGTCAGATGCACCTCTGGCGTCCCACATGAATAATTAAATCAGGATTCAACAAAAAATCACGCTTTCTATGTCACAGATTGGATACTATGGTTCTTTTTTGACAATGGACATTTATTCCCAGATAACATTACAATAATCATCTCCTAAACACCACAAAAATCTCAATTTTTTCCAGAATGCATCAGTACAAATACCTCCACAAGCATATTTCGCATTTACTGTCGGATCCACGTAAGTGTCGGAGCCTCTTTAGTAAGGAGCAGTTGACCATTCTACATACGCCTCTCTCATATTCTTGGCTCATAACTGTTCTCTTACCTTGACCTTAATAAATTTTAAAATGTTTTCTCTAAATTTGTAATGTAGTTTGGGAATGAGACGGGAGTGTGATGAACAACATGTGTAAGTTTTGTTAATAGAATCGTTTTCACAACTGTTACTCTCCCAAGCGCTGTAAGTACGCCTAGACCAGCCATTCAGTGCTGTAGTTTTTACTTCCCTTTCGCCCGTAGTCTAAATTTGGAACATTCTCTAGGTCTACACTTTGTGTAACTCCCAGTGCGGTAAATGTTTCACTGTTTCATTTTGAATTTCTTTCCGAGCCATGTGATCTCACAACGTTTCCTGGTTCTTGGTGGTCATCAGTCTTTCCTTACAGTTATCGTATAACTCGCCTAAAGTGTAGGTCACGCTTGCCTGTTTAGCAGACTAAGAAAACAGTTTTCAACTTTTGTTCCTAACGCGTAGCGGTTGTGGAGGGTTACACTATTATTTTGGCAGAGAACTGAATGGTGGGAACTTGAGGTCGTTTTTATAATATCTGTGAACCGTAGAACGAAAAGTGGGTTTGGTAGCTAAACAGGTGTATCGTATAGTTCATGAAAAGTACACGTGGTTATTTTTTAATTAAAATCGAACAAGAAATTTTTGACTGTTGTACAGTTTTGCCACATTATGCTTCTTGTCGCGGTGCAAGGTCATTAATTCTGTTTTTTTTGTGCGGTGATCAAACTATCTGGCAGCAGTTGGAGGTAAGCCAATTAAATGCCATATCGTAAATTCTTGGCATGCATTAGCTTTGTCCTCTGTAAATTCGTGTGCATCATCATTGCCACTCATTCGAGTTGAATAAAAAGCAGGCCAGACACTACTTAAAAATCATACTCCCTGTGTCAGAGATTGAATATTGTAGTTCTTTTTTTGGTGGGTACTAGTCTGTCCCCGCAGTTGCTGTGTATTCGCTTAAAGCGTAGGCCACGCTTAGGTCGTCAAAATGCCCTCCGGCCGCACTTGTGCATGCCGGGCGGCGCAGCACTGAAAAAGTGGATGGCTATAGCCCCCAGCCCCCATGTTGTCACACACTATTTTTCAGAGATTTCCGATTGTAATTTTAACATCTGTTAATAGGCCAAAACAGAACGGTTTGATATCCTTTTAAAAACTTTTGTTGCAAACGATGTACGGTACTCCCATATGCTTGAAGATGCCGGCCGGGTGCGGGCGGGGACACGAATATTCATGGAGACTTTGCGCTTTCNCCCCGAGCCCCCCTGGGTGCGTGCATGTATAGGTCACTTGTTTACATCATCTCTTGACCGGTCACAGGTCGTCGCTTGGCAGTTGCCGCTGAGGGAGCTGGTTGGAATCTACAAACTTCTCAGGCAAGATCGATGGGTGCCAACATGTGGAATCTTGCTTTCTCTCTAGATGGCGTATAGTGTGAACTTGTAATGCATCAGGAAACTTGACAAGTTCACTCAAATAATCACGTTCAGGTTGATAAAAATTATTAGCGCACTAAATGAAATTACATTTTAATAAAATAAGGTAAATTCTAGCTAATTCTTTTTCAGCCGGGCAATCATTTTCACCAAACAATAATTGATTTAACTATTCACATTCCTCCAATTCTTTGAAACATATTAGGATAGAGGAGACATTGGTGATAATGAGGCCAGTTATTACAAAAATTCTTTACACTGAGCAAAAAAATTCACTGGCTTGATTGGCTTAATGAATTTCCAGTTCCGAAGTTACGCACCCCTTCAAAGTGCTGCGAAAGTATAGGTGGCGCTGTGTCAAAGACCGCGGGTACTCCAGCCTCCCGTTCAGTAGCGCTAGGACCCCGCTAAAAAGCAAGACTTCGCGAGATTACGTGAAATATTGCCGTGTATTTTAATAAGAACACGTGACTTTGACTACGGTTTAGCTAGGTCCTAGCATCTACTGAATGCATGCCAGTGCCATCTACCGGGAACATGACAAAGACTTCCGGTTTTGTCGTCTGCCCGTGGGGAACAGTTGTAGCAGAAATTTTGCTTGGTTGAAGTTTTTTCGAGGTCATGCTGCTGGTAAGACAATTCACATGTTTACAACAAATTTGATTTTTTCATTGTAACTTATGTGCATTGGTCAGACGTATGGGAGGCGAGAACGGGGGTGATCCTAGCCAGCTGCAGTGCCAGATATACGAGCCCGCATTTTTGAGAACCAGATTTCTCCACCGAATAACAGGCATCAAACTGGTTTTCAAAATATGGGCATCAGTTTATATTTGAATATTGCCGAATACTGAACACGACACGTCAAAACAGAGACAGTGACCACCGTTTCTAGTGAACTACATATCGCGAAGCTTTATACCCAGGAAGCTTTTCGGCGAAATTGGGCAATGACCATCGTCTCTGTTGGCCCGAACCAGAGGCGATGCAGCTCCTATAGGCGCTCTGTATGCCGGAAGCTTTACGGCGAATTATGCCTCGCACCGACTAAACCGTCAAAGTCACGTTTGTTGTAAATACCTTTTGCGCATAGAGGAACACCTTAGGAGGTTGACGATGTGTTTAATTCCTTCCAACAAATATTTCCGTTATCAAACTTTTTCTTCGAGCAGTCCCTATTTCAGTTGCCAAAATCGTGAACTCACCATTTTTATACTGCGCACGCTCCAATTTTTACCGCGCTCGCTAGGTGATGTGTCTTCATGACCTCAATCTTTAAATAGGCTAAGGGTGAGCCATTGCGGTCTTGTCAGTCAAATGTTCGTTTCCAAAATGCCACCTCTTATACTTGTCTTTAATTGGCGTTACTTGAAACTGATTTCAATGAATTATTGTTTGTATTTGATAAAAATAAATGCTGTTGATATGACATTTAATAGTCCTTGTGCACATATTTGACATTTTAATGTTTAACAACACGGCAAATGCATGGCTGGTTCCCGGCAGCACTTACGCAAAGGGCGGGAACTTCAGCTTTCAAAGTTCGCCGGTAGGACCGCAACTTCTGACCTTCGGCCTGGTTAAAAGAGTCTTTTGGCGTGCGCCGAGTGAAAATGTTGAGTTCACGATTTCGGCAACTGAAATAGGGACTGCTCGAAAAAAAAGTTTGATAACGGGAGAATTTGTTCGAGGAATTAAACACATCGACAACCTCCTAAGGTGTTCCTCTATGCGCAAAAGGTATTTATAACAACGTGACTTTGATGGTTTAGTCGGTGCGAGGCATAATTCGCCGAAAAGCTTCCCACGTACAGAGCGCCTATAGGAGCTGCATCGCCTCTGGTTCGGGCCAACAGAGGCGACGGTCATTCCCTACGGCGAAATATGCCTCACACTGATTAAAAATGAGTCAGGTTGTTATAAAAAAGGGACACCTTTAGGAGGCCGTCGATGTCTTTAATTCCTTCCAACTTGAACAAATACACACTTTTCCTTCGAGCAGTCCTTCATTCAGTTCTCAGCTTCTGATCGCGTCCCCAATACACTACAGTCAAGTGACCTAATTATCGGACGTTTTGGCACATTTTGCATTAAATTTAATTGAAAATACTATGGATTGTTGTAAATTCTTTGCTGAAATAAATGCTTACCTTTATAGAATTGTTCTGTTACTATATCTTGTCACCGAAAGCCACATTTATGTTTCAACTGATCTTTAAAAAACACAACTAGCAAACCTTCGAAGAACCATGTTTTCCTATACGCCACACTGCGGAAAAGTGACTAACCAAGTAGTGGCCTCGGGCACCTTGTAGCCAAATTTCAGCTTGAGTGTTTTGACACATGCTGCTAAAACACAGCTCCATTCGCAACAAAATTATCCATAACATGAAGTCTGACGACAGCACCAAGTCGTTTCGATGAATCAGTGCAGACGACTAAAGCGCGTGCAAACTCATTGAAGTTTTTAGTATCTCTTTGCCTTCTTGATATGACACATGCACATGCGCGGCCGGGGTGTGACTTAACTTTAAAAACAAATGAAAAAATGAAACAGTGACATTGTTAGTTCAATTAGATGATTTCATTGTGGAAAAAGATTTTGTTTTCAACTTTTATAACCGATTTATGCGATCGTCCATTTTAGACCGACTTGAAGGTCTAAATTGCACCCTCTCTCGCTAAAGTCAAAATGAGGCAACGCTAGAAAAAAACGAGACAGTGCTGGACATTGAATGCATTTCAGCGGAACAAAAAATTGTGTCATATATTTCTCAGATTATGCTTCAAGTAAGATTTTATGTAATGTCCGATATTTAGGGTCCGTCCGATAATTAGGTACACTATGTGTACATATATTACTGCAAGGTATGATACTTACTGGTGACTAGAAATTCCACCGGTGCTTCGATTCAGCCGTCCATGTCAAAGACATTTAACTCAATAAATTTACACAAAACGGGTTCAACAAACCATGAGAAATTGTTCTGGGAGAAGAATAAATATCTGCCTGAATATTCTCTGAAACTCGAAAAAAATGTCATCTTGGGTCAAGAAATTCATAATTTTACTTGCGCTTAATGTGATGTGACATTATTTAAGGCCTCTCTTTAAATTTGAGAAGTCATGAGTTAAAATGCAGGATGAAAAGCTAATCATGCTAATCATTAAATAGAGATCAGCGTCTAGTAAGTTAGCTCTACATATTCGTAAATCATAATTCTAAATGCAATTAATTTAAAATGTCTTGTTTTCACACTGGAAGACAGCACGGGTGATTTGAATCAAAATATAAATGCCAAAAGTCGATGCTGTCAACTAAACCATGCTTCACATTTTGTTTTAAGAAGATACTGAAGTCCTGTTACTACCATAATACTTTTTAAACATCTCCTTGATTACTTACATGGGCATGTTACAGAACATTCAATGATGTGGCTCGGAGAATAAGATTGTACAATCTTAAGCGGAGCTCTAATTTAAAAAACAATAATTAAAATAAAAATTATGTTTTTATGACAGTGATTAGTAATGTTTTAAACTTTGTTTCACATTTTATATTTTGACAGTCACATTTAATTATTAGCTTTGAATTAGTATTCTATTTAAGAATTAGTATTCTATTTAATGAATGAAAACAGAGGTTTCCTGAGAATTTTATAGTTGTCAAGTACAAAATGATTATTATTCTCATCTATATTGCTTACCATCTTCAAAGGGAAGTGAAGATTTTAGGGGGTACCATTGTTTTATATCTTTAATCAAATGTATTGAAAAGTTAAACTCCTAGAGTATATTCTTAGCATAGGCTTACCTGTGATTTTAATTAAAAAACATTGAATTAGCACGAAAAGACCAATTTAGCTTAAATACTGCAAAAGTTTGAATCATTCTGAATTGATATCATAGTCACAAGAAACAATACTAGAAATTCAGAGCGTACGTCCGTCACACTAACTCAACTTACATCGAGCTGTCTGACAAAAATTTCTTAGAAGATATCATCAAAAAATTAGTGTGTTGTACTTTGCAAATATTCCACTAAATCATCTTATAAAACAAAAAAATTGTAACTTAATGTAGCTCACAGAAAATTAACGTTAAAATTTTTTTTTCATGAAATCCGAATTCTCTGCATACGTCCATCACACCCCTTTTAAGCCAATTTCTGAATCAGATAAAAAGGTAGTGGAAAGGTTGATACACGCTGTGAAAGCTATCAATGAGACCTATCAATTGATGTATTAATTGTTTTCCTACCATGAACACTTTTTTCACAATTGATCAAAATGTTCTCTGGCTGTACGTCCGTCACAAATGGAATTGCCCATTACAGATTATTGAACATTTATTAGTAGGGTAATTATTTAGAACAAAAATGTTAGGTTGTTGTAAACGTGTTTGAATGTTATCTCTAATTTTCATGTTCTGGTTATTTTATGGTTTAAATTTCAAAATAATTTATTTTCTAGAACTGAAACTTTGATCCAATTTTAATCGATTTGAAAATCGAATTGTTGTTAACCACTTTCCACTCTTTCCTTGAGTTTTTTCTGTGTGTGTTTCTGTTCTTATAAAACTAGGCAGCACATGATAACCATAGGATTCGTACTAAAATGGCTGCTGAAAAGCACTGTAGATTGAAACAACTAGGAACAAATTAAAGAAAACTTTCAACTTTCGAATCAACGAATGCTATATATTTGTGATAGTTAAATCAAATCCTATCCAGAGCATAACTTTAAAATAGAATGATACGATTAGTATAACGAGTCGGTTTTACACTTAGGTGGACAACCATTGGTTTCCCGGAGTGTAATAGCTGAGATTACCCGACCTGGGAATCGAACCAGCTACCCCCATAAAACTGGCGAGCGTGCTTAACCATTCAACTAATGGGCAATTGCCCGTTAGCGAGTAGCTAACAGAGGCTCATATGATTCACCCGAAGCACATTTACAACACAGTGGGCACATGTTGGAGTCTTCAAATTCCCCCAACTTGAAAAAATAGTCCTGCATTTCTCCATTCAGTTACCCAACTCGGGATTTGAGCCTTTTTTCTTTTCAGTTTCAGCGCCCCTTCCTAAATTCCTAATTTTCCTACTGTGGAAGGGGGTTTGGTCAGGAAATGGTAATGGAGAGATAAGGTCCATTCCTACTGTGGAAGGGGGTTTGGTCAGGAAATGGTAATGGAGAGATAAGGTCCATTCCTACTGTGGAAGGGGGTTTGGTCAGGAAATGGTAATAAAGAGATAAGGTCCATTCCGAGAAATGTTGTTAGCTGTTGGCAATTAATCATACTGGGTGCTTAAAACTGTGATGTAAGACTCGCTATAATCATAATTTCATATGATGCGGAAACAAAATCATGTAATGGATTTGCGGGTGTGATACTAAGGTAACGAATGTGATTGTTGCAGTTTTGATAACATTGATCCTTAGTACATGTATGTGATGCAGAGTATTATTGACTCAAAGGGAAAAATGGTTGTACACAGTCAGTAAAGGTAACTCAAAATAATTACGAGATTAGCGGGTATTTCATTTCGGACAAACATGATTGAAGAAAGTGACTTTAATATGGTGTTTTCGAAATTTGAAACAAAAAGTTTAATATACAATAACTATGCAATAACACACCCAACGTCAGCGCCCCACAAACTTCAAATTTCTTCAAAAAAGAAGATAACCCAGTACAATATTTAATCGCAAAGTAAAAAACTGGATCAGACGTGATTGTGTATCATAATATTAACAGTTTATTTCAAATTATGAATTGACAATTAATTGACGGGATGGCCAAACCAAGCTTTTAATGTGTATTTACGTATGTGGTCGTAAACAGTTCTACTATTTGCTTTTAATCAGCAGCTTGACTTCAACAAGCTAACGCATCATGATTACATAGTTTATTCAAGGAATGGTCGATGACAATTTAAGAACACAGTTCTATGAAGGAAGTTCATGAGTGCAAACCACCAAAAGGAACTTTGTGGATTGTTTGTGATGGGGCTCATATTACATCACTTCGTGGCATCAGCTATTTCTTGAGTTGTGATAGCGCCCTCTGTCCTGTCTGTTCCACTACTGTTTGGCATTACCATCATGTCCATTCCATGACTAATCTGTCTGTTTGACATTACCAACATGTTCATTCTATGACTAAACTGTCTGCTAGTGTGGTTTGAAAAATAACCTGTCTGTTCAGGCCAACTAACTTGTTCGCTCCCTAAATAACTCGTTTGTCAAAATTTAACAACTTGTCTGAAAATTAACTTGTTGTTTAACAGTGTTGTCTGTTTTGAACCTTTTTGCTGCCCATATTTTACATGAGGAGGCATGACAACGTTGCTTCTTCAGCCATTTTTGATGATTTTTGTACTGCTGTTAGTTTGTTTTCAGACTTTGTTGATACAAAACACAGTATCCATAATTTGAGAAACGGCGATGAATGTCAACATTGTGCATGTTCCTTTTATTGGAATCATGACAATTCAATATTTCTGCTGGAGCGGTGTCCCAAATTTTCAAGACTTCCCAAACTCAGGAGACTTTTTACTGTAAACCCCGCATCTCTTACACTGTTGTTTTCGTCACTGGTATCTTACACTATTGTTTTCGTCACTGATATTAATTTTGATATAAGTTGCTTTGCATTGTCGTTTTGTAAGAGTCTGATTGTTTCAAGGTGAGTTTACAGTGCAAGGTGAATATGACTGATTGCCCGAGTTAAAAGTCTGCCAAAGTGAAAATTTTTATATGACATTGATGTACTGGTGGCCTCCTAAAATTATCCCTTCAATTATCAAAATGTTATGTGTCATTGATTTGTTGTAAATTATGTCTTCTTTTCTTTAATATGCCTTGCAGTAAACTATAGAGTTGATGATGTAGGGCAATGGATTCAAGATAGTGGTAGTGAGAGATTAAATGTCATGCATATTTGCATGTTTATTACTAATTATAGGGTGCCTCTAAACTTGACGACTAAGTTACATTTTCACTGCAAAAGTTGACATGGATCAACTGGCACGGAAGAATATGATTGGGTGCAAGGTAAGCAGAACTGATGTGGAGCAGTCTGACACTAGTCACCCATTTGTGAGGTTAAATATAGCATCAGTTGCAACCCATCATCTTATTCTCTGTCAACTACTTGCATCTGCAAAACTGTTGCAACGTGGAAGAGATCAATCATGACGGTGACATCCCGTTGCTCCCAACTTGTTCGATTCTATAGCCCAACTACAAGTTTGGAAGTTTACCCCTGTAGCCAATATCTTACACAACTGATTAACTCCATTCTGGCATTGATGGTTGGAGGGCCTGCGCTCTTTTGTTCGATAATTGCTCTAATCTCTGATCAAATTGTATTGCCTGACTGGGCTGGGCTGATAAAAATGAAAGTTAAGTTATAACATATTTGAGCTTAAACAAATAGCATTTCTGAATTCCTCATCAAATGCTGATCATTTTCCGTTTTTTTAATCGCCAAAATTACCCAACTACAACAGAAGTTAAGACAATCTAGTGTCCAAACGCATTACCAACACACTGGGTTTGGCTGTGTTCATAAGCGTTCGGTAATAGGGTGCAACCACCATAGGTTTCCTTTGAAGCCTGGGAGATACTTGGCCTGCTTGTTATCATACGGGACAAAAGACTGAGCTGGGCAGTTAACAAAAGAGCCAGATGTTATGGCACATTCAGCACCCCTCCCGTCTGGAAAAGTTACTGAATGATAGAAATCTCTGTTGCGCTTGATCAATAGCCAGGTGGTCATTTTTGTGTAAGTTCTATTATTTGCCAGTCAGCTGTTCAATGACGAATGACTTTAAATTTTGTCCCTGATAACCATTTATTTGCCTTCGCCAACTTGCTCAAATGCCATATGGAGCGATAATTGAGATTCGAAAGAATAAAAAAATTTTACAAGTTTTTGTTATTTTCTGTTGACATGTTAACTTGATCTGACAAAGAAACACAACCCAGTTACTGGAATTTGCTATATTATTCCCTAGGGGCAAAACTATGAATTGAAATAATTTGAATGTCTTCACAATGAAAAGTCAATGAAATGTCACAAGATACTCACATGCTTGAATTGTTGAATGCTGTCATCGGAAACTTGTGCAGTTATTCCCACTTCTAGTTATCACAAACAAAATATGTCCAACTGAGAATCACAGTGTCAACTTCACAACAATTCACCCTTGGCATTTATAAAGTGTAGGTGTTCCTTTTATTATACAAGTACAAATGAAAATGTGCTCTGCTGCACAATCTGATTTTAAAAGCTTTTGGTTGTAACCTGGATGGGTACATTATTTTATTGCAATGGCCCACATTACAATGTAACTTTCAAAGCTATTTTGATTATTTTTGATGCCTGAGTAAATCATAAATTACATATCTGGACCAAGTTGCAGAAGGTGCAAATCACCGCACCTCTTTGTTCCGGTTCTTTGTATGGCTTAAAAAGGATACCAAACCCGGTTTTGGCCTTAAGATTTGAAAAACGACTTTCGCATCCAGTTCCTTGAAACAGAATATGCTGTGTAACCCTTGACAGCCCTCAGAAGTTGGTGGAAAATTTGAACTTCTTTTGAAGTCTGCTTTAGGGGCAAGTGTGACCTACCCATTTAGCGAATTACACGGCAACTGTGAGAAAGGACTGACACACCAAGGACCATAACATCCAATCTATGGCACAGGAAGCATGAGTATTTAGTTGATTCCTGCCTTTAACTTAGAAGGTTGACGTCAATAATGCATTAGCAGGTGATGGAACAAAGATTTGTTGAAATCATTAAAACAGGGTTTAGTTTCCTTTTAAGTAGATGAATTAGTGTAATTATATTCCTGTTTGTACCTAAAGTCTTCTAAAGATTACACCCAATTAAAATAATTGCCTCGACAGGTGCGGTTTCCTGAACTTATTACGTGGGTCTGTTATTTTCAGAGTGTTGTTTCCACTTGGTCCTGATTAGCATTTAGAAACTTCACCACTCTTCAGTGAATTGTGGTTGGATGACAAAGCAGTGTAACCTTAGGTCTTCAAAATAATAATTCTTTAAGAAGACAAACACATATTTTTGCTTATCATCTCATTGTTGGTTAAAATAAAAGATTTAATAATGATGCCCCTAGCTCACATTCGAATACAGAATAAAATATTAGATTAACTTGACAATTGTTAAAATTTATTGCATGAACATAGTGTTATTAGGCTTAGGATGCGATACAGGAACAGAACCCTTGATGCCTTCATTCTGGGGCTGAATATCGGCCGAATTCCCTTCTGAAAAATATTTGAAAATGACGCAAAAATCCTATCATACCCAGTGATTTAAAAATTCCCCTCAAGGATAGAATCACTTTTAACTCACAGGCCCTTTGAAAATCCTAACTTGTCAGTCAAGCCAATTGCTATTTATAGTGTTTATGTGGTTAACAGATGGTAAATTAATTTTTTTCCGCAAATGGTGGGGTGGTCACATAGATTTGAGCAAAGGAGGTCATTGATTGGATTCCTGGGTTCACAATCTGACATCCCTACTACTGAGGGTAGTGCAATTCCAAGAAAAATCACGTATGGCCTCTGTCAGGCAGAGGCATCTCTCCCCTCAGACTGCAGGTGTTCAAGGGTAAGGTGGAAATTTTCTGGCTTACACTGGCCACCCTTGAGATTCCATGTGCCCTGAGACAGCTTTGATAATGCTTATTCAGCATGCCCTTTGTGTTCTGCTCATGAAGCAGAAAGGTAATGGCTAGCACTCTCTGGACAATGGTGGTTGTTACAGTGAAATAATTGGACAGTTACATGCGCAGCCTGTGGAAAGTTAAAGGCTTTGATGACATTTTAGATAAAATAACTGAGAGTGGTATCTTTGGTTCACCTTGTCATGGGCTATTTCCCAAACCATCGTAGGATTTAAATTTATGTTTTGGTTCCCGCCAGGTTGCTATCTTTTGATTTTATGTTTAAACTTTAAGTGCCAAATCAGTGGCAGATTTTGTTCGTCAGTGAAACTTAGAAGTCTGATTGATCCACCTCATCTACTGCTTGGATTTTCTCATTAACTGACGCTAGCCATAGTTAATCTTCATGACACGTGCTTCATCGACAACTGATTACCAAATATCACAGTTTTCCGGTTAGGTGCTCCTCCTCGAATAAAGTAGTTCAACACTACTGGGTGATAAGCGCTGTCTTAAAAGCTATTGACATCGAATTTGGTCACCGTTTGTTGTTTTCANGAGAGTGGTATCTTTGGTTCACCTTGTCATGGGCTATTTCCCAAACCATCGTAGGATTTAAATTTATGTTTTGGTTCCCGCCAGGTTGCTATCTTTTGATTTTATGTTTAAACTTTAAGTGCCAAATCAGTGGCAGATTTTGTTCGTCAGTGAAACTTAGAAGTCTGATTGATCCACCTCATCTACTGCTTGGATTTTCTCATTAACTGACGCTAGCCATAGTTAATCTTCATGACACGTGCTTCATCGACAACTGATTACCGAATATCACAGTTTTCCGGTTAGGTGCTCCTCCTCGAATAAAGTAGTTCAACACTACTGGGTGATAAGCGCTGTCTTAAAAGCTATTGACATCTAATTTGGTCACCGTTTGTTGTTTTCATTTGTCGTAATATAGTTTACCGTAAACATTCGGGTTAACCCCATGCTTAGTAAACTGCCCACCCCGTACTTTAGGTGGATTTCCAATTAAGCGCCCATCCCCGACTTTTTAAGATTGAAGATTTAGCGCCCAGTGCTAGGAAACGGGAGATTCCCGACTTAGATACAGATGATGATCACAACGAGCGCAACGATGGTGGGCCTCCGGGGGCGGCGGTTTGGCAATGTCAATTACATTATACAAGTAACAAATTATTGTCCTGGGTCATGGACTTACATCAAAATATAATACTTGAACGTTTTTGTCATTTTATCTTCTTCCCATGTTTGCAAAGTATATTTAGAACCCCGCCGGCATCAATACCTCCGCTTTCAGCGAAGCTGTCTGCTGCGCTGAGTTTCCGTCTGCAGTGCGCTAGATAAAATTTTTTTTTCAAAATAATTGGGCCAGAGAAATGTGACAATGGTTTTGCCAACCCTCCAAATTCTCTGTTGGTGGGAAGTTCTTGTATTTTGAAGAATTAATTCCCATAACTCACGGCAAGATGTCAAATTCTCCCTGTTTTGATGAATGTTATTGCCAAGTTATCGAGGATGTGTGGCGACCAAAGGGACAGTGTGCCTCACTGGGTTACCGATTTGCTGCCTCTCGATTTCTGAGTTCAAAGGTTGGCAATACATTACTGTATGTTGGTGTATCATCTTAAAGTAATAAAAAACTTCTAGTCAAATTTTGTTTTTCGCTTATTGCATCTCAGTCAATCTGGCGTTAGCAGATTTAACTAATGTTGCTCGCTGTAATTACGATTTCTTACGTCAACCCCCGCCTGACTGTGTGAATTATCGCTTCCATATTCCCTTTTTAGCCATCCAGAATAATTTTGTTTCTACATTGACCAGTTTCTGCCTGAACAAAATTCTTACCATTCGAGCCTGAAATGTCTACGACGCAGACTGACTGAAAATTGGCGATAGTTGGTAGGAGGTGCACGCAGCTAGCTACGGGCATGACACACTCGGGCCTAGGGAACATTGAGCTGGAAAATATCGAAGTAGGAACTAGACTTGACATCGCAGTTTTGGGGGACATTGGAATGGAGGAATATCGTAAAGCACTGGGTCTTTCCTAACAAGAGCTTAAAAGTACAGTGTCACGCCGGTTCCTTTTACTTAGGACTGTCGCTGTTCTCTTTTGATGTGTAACTTAGTAGTGGTGCACGCGCATAAGTTCCCACACTGAGTGCATGTTACCTTGACACCAACACGTGATTGACAGGTTACTCATACATAGGCCCTACGTGCATGTTGAATCCCACCACTAATCTTTGGCCATTAAAAACGAGACGCATATTGAAAGAAGCCGTTGTATTACTTGACAGCCTTTCCAAGTCAAGGTTGCCTGCCGGGACATTGCGCGCAAACAGTGGGATCGACCAGTGACGCAGTGCGATAGTGTAGGTGAAATTATAGGATATAATCTGGACATCTTGCATGTAAAATAAATTGTATTTTCCACCACAAAGTTGGTCGTTTAAGAATGAATTGAAACATCGATGTTTTGTGACGTTTATCACATATTTATGCCGTGGTTCGAACTTTTCTCCCCCCCCCTGATTCTTGTCTTACTTCTTTGCCGAGCATATTTCGCACAACGGGAAGTGAAAGTCATGGAGTGTCGACTATAAACATCTCAAACACAAAAAAGCACCTGGATTAGTTTTCAAACTTTATTATATTTAATTTTAAAACTGCGTCTGACTCAAACTTGAAAGCTAGCCCAGGACTGCAACCTTGATGTCAGCTGTGACCTCTGCAACACGTGAAGCTTGCACGCGTGCACTTTTGCAGTGTCACCGCTTGCAATCCAAGTGGAGCGCTGCGTGGTCACTGGTCATCTGCGCACTACAGTTCTAACAAACTAACAAGACCGCAGGATGACATGGGTCTATTACTCAGCAATTTTTTACATTTAATCGTGAATGACTATTGTGAAGGCAACAACCTTTGTTGGGATCATCCGCTGTTATGAAATTTTTACCGTCATTTGGCGACGTGACGATAAAGGTATTTGAAAAGTGCCACGCGTTTCGAGTACGTGTGTCGTGTAGGGACTTAGATCATGAGGTAAGATTAACCGCCCAGGGGGGTTGTCTGTCGTAATAAGCGCCCTTGTTTGGTGAACCGCCCACCCTGGATTTCTTGAAATTTCTCGTTTAAGCGCCCATGTCTGGTTAACCGCCCACCCCCAATTTTTTGGGTTTGTCAATTTAACCGCCCTGAGGGCGTTAACCCGAATGTTTACGGTAGTTGTATACTAAAAGAATAAACCATGTGGTATTGTTAATTATTAGCAGTGTTCGTAAATCCTCCAAGTATATCAACACGCATTGTCGTTATCTTCAATGCCTAACCGATGTTTGTAGTTTTTAGCTTAATAATTCGATATTTAAAAATGGAAAACCATACTATGTTATTTTTTCCAGTTGAATACCATCGTAATGTTTATTTTTAATGAATATTAGTGGTTTATGCATTTTGAAAATTCGCCATTATGTACCGGTGGAGATGTTTACCACAGTATGTGGTCGGGTAATTACACTTAATTGGGTCTTGCTTGCACTGTACAATGCATCAGCACTGCGTTTGATGACTGGTGCTCAGCCCTCTCTTTGATCCACGTGAAGTCGCTCAGAAGGTCACAATGAACAAGCAGTGGTGAAAATTCCCACGTACCTGTAGAAATATAAGTTCGTATGAAATGTAAGTAAATTATTCACAGCATGAATTGTCTATATACTCTCTTGAATATACATCCGATTACAAACACCATAACATAACACTACCACCAATAATTATTGATCATTTTCGCATATTTTTCTCTCTAGCACTCTGATCCTTTCTTAAGTACGAATGATAACAATTTTCGTCATTGTTGAATAGACAAGCTAAAAACTACTGTTGTCGCATGCAGTAATGACAGATGCTTTTTGTCACCCAGTGTGCTTTGCAGTGTTCTCCACAACAAGAATCCCAAACTCCAGGCAAATTTCATAAATTCAATATTAGTAGTAAGCACTGTCCTTTCCCTAATGACAGCATGTTCACTGTGTATATATATATAGGTTTCAAAAATGTNTGACATCTGTTGGTTCAAAAAAGAGGCTCATGCCCGAGTACATGCCTGGGAAGAAGCATCTTTTGGAAGGGTAAACATGTCACGTTCAAAGCATCCCAGTGCCAGTAATATGCAGTCTTTGAGGACCAAAGTGGTGTCATTTTATAGCTAAAGAGTTAATCTTTCAAAAATAATGCTTGGCTTCCAGATAACTTGAACATTTACTTTTGAAATCACGTTTGAAATCACGTTAAAATGCGCTAAAACAGTTGTCCCTTCCTGGTTATCTCTTCCTGATATTAGTAGCATGTTCACTGTGTATATATATAGGTTTCAAAAATGTACACTGAACTGGTGTGACCTACTTCTTGACTGCCCACCATTGTATCACCAAAAGTCCTCCAAAGCATTCATGACAGACTCAGAAAAGCAAGCAAAAGGTTATAAGTTCGCTTAATAATAAAAATGTCAATTCTAGTATCAGTTATACTTAGTAAATACTACTAACATGTATTCTGGTGTGTCCTAATTTTTAGTGACACCTGTTGTCCAGTTGAATAAGCTGCTAATTTCTAATTCGCCACCAGATGTCAGTCAAAATTAAAATCCTTTAAATTAAGCCTATCAAATTGTTAATTTAGAGGTTTAAGTACAAAATTTTAATGTTAAAATAATATTGCTGGCTAGTCAATCAATAAAGTCAGGTATCTGACACATCAAATTATGTTAGAAAAAGAATTTCTTCAGATTTTCTGAGCAATAATTTGCACTCTATTATTACTAAAATTGGGTCATATTTTTATTGTTAACTGCCTCTTAGCATTTGGAAGTATGGTTGATGTTGGCAAGATCACACTCAACTTTGATTCTGAGGTCAAAAGTGCCTAGCCAGCCAACTTTAACTTGGCGCGGCGCATTCCCCAATTGAGTCAAAACAGAGTGTGGAGAACACTGCTATGATCATTTTCTGATTACGAAAATATTTTCTTGATAGCCAACATCCGTCTGCCAAAAATTTAGATGAAAACTGATCTGCTTGGCAGTGAAGCACAGAGCTTTCGGTTCTGCCTCGTTATTGGTGGGCCATCCTGCTCTTAAAAGTTGCATCTTACATCCTGCTTCAGGATCAGAATGCCCCACTTTTTGACACACTTGACGATGTTGACGGTGTACTCACTCCATCGTATTACTGCAATGGTTGTTTATTTTTGTGGTTTTCCATACTATTCAAATCTCATATTTCCAGTTCCATGACTTAAATAGAAATAACATCAGCATCATGTCTAACAGTGCCATTGCTGCAGACATTGTGGTTCAGAAGTACCTTTAGTTCCAGGTGCCTTACCTGTTCAATTTGGAATGTGAGTAATTGCAGTGCTGATATCAGAAAGAAGATGCAAAACAAAAAAGGTGCCAACGTTTCTTGCAATTAAATGGTAGTAATCATTCAGTCTACCTTCCTTGTGGAGAAAATTCAAATGTTGAAGGTCTTAGTCCAGGCCGTTTTTATAGTAATGTGAATCTAGCAAGTCGTTCTGTCAAACTTAAGGCTGCATGTACAACATGCTCTCTAATTTATGCTGTGTGTAAAGATCTACATGGTCTCACTAACGTTCACTTATTAATTATTAATGTAATATTTACAATGAGGGTAGCCCCATCAGTTCACACTGCTTCCCATGGTGGCCTTCAGCTTATCAAACACGTAGTAGTTAAAATTATAAATTTCTGTTATGGCATTGTTGCTGTTGTTTTTCATAGAGGTACACGATTCCAAAGAACAAAACGAAAAAATCAACGCAAGTTGAAGCGCACTGTAGTGCAATGAGCTCCGAATAGCATAATTACTGAGTGGATGGTAAATGGAAAATGTTGAAGCTAATTATTTACGTTATTCAAATTTTATTGAAAATTTCAACTGCTCTAATGCTTAAATACAAGAAATTAATGAATGGTAACATTACACTGTACATTTTCCGGACGAGAAACCTTGAAATATGCAACAGGAAAACACACTGGCTGGAAGCCCTGCCCTTCCCCTAGAGTGACTGACATAGAGTGTGCCAAAACTCCTGAGTCAAGAAATTCATTAGGTTTGTAACAGGAGTGCCCTGGACATGATTATGTAAGATATATGCGCCCTCTAGTGGTCAAGCTGTGTATTACGTATGAAATTTTGCTATGATGTTGAGTCCTTTGGACATGGCCAAATATGGTCAGAAGCTAGGAGCTATGGGCCTTGCCCTTCAGATCGTGTCTGTTTGGTTGAAATTGTGTACTTAAGCTTTGTCTCTGTCAGACACGAGGAGTCCAGTCGCAGAGTTCAAGAAGCAAACACACCTTCACTCACGCCAAATTACAACTGTTTGTGCAGCTTTCGGGCTCCTCCCGAACTTGGTTGCCAATAGTTTAGCCCCAGCAATTCTCGGGCTCCTCCCGAGCTTGATTGCATCTCACCTTTCGGATCTGAATAACCAAATTGCCCCGTTCTTGCACACACAACTATTAATTGGCGACTGGCTTGCCCGTTTATCAGAACTGTATAAATCACAACGCTGCGATACTAAATCATGGAACAACTGGATTGCTTGTAAGTGTGAGATATTGTAGTTATATATTCTTACAATAAACCTATGTATTATTCACCAACTTTTAGTTTTCAATATCACCCTCAGTCCGCACCGGGCTCGTAAAATCGGGGCGCCTTGGTCGGAGATACCGCCCCCGTTACAGGTTCAAGAATAGGGAAAAGGAATTTGCGCATAGATGTGGTGAGGAGCTGACTAATTTAATACGAGAACTACCAGATTGAATCACTCTTCTGACTTTTATTATTATGCGCCCACATAATTATATGTGGGTGCATATTGCCATCATCTCTGTCTGGGCATTCGACGTCTGCGGCTGTATCTCCTAAACCCCTTGCTGGATATTATTGAAATTTGGCAGGTGTGTTCCTATGGGGTTGACGACAGAGGGCGAAGAGTTTCGGACCGACCCAAATACCACTGTGCCCCCTGTTGGCAATTTTATTTTTTTACGTTTACCTCTCTATCTTCAAAGGTCCTCTACCGATTCTCATGAAATTTGGCACACAGGCATCTATTAATGAGGTGACGCTATCCTCTTGTTTTCGGATGGATTCGAGGCATTTGCGCTATCTAGTGGCCATTTTTACTATTTTGGAGTCCATTTTTTGCCGCTCCATCAACAGATCCGCTCTAAGGATATTTGTGAAAATTGGCATGTATGCTCTTACTATGAAGAGGATGGTTGATAATTTTTTGACGACTTCAATTTCTGTGGTGCCTCCTAGTGGCAGTTTTGTTTGTTTTTGTGCCCATGGCCATATCTCCTAAACTTTCTACAAGATCTTTGTTAAATGTAGTAAATGTGTTTATATGAAGTTAACAACAGAAGACGATGACTTTCAGACGAGTCCGACTAACGCTGCCCCCTAGTGGCAATTTCATTTTTCTGTATTCCTGTTTCTCTGAAGTTCCTTGACGAATTTTCATGAAATTTGTTAAATATCTTTCTTTTAAAGAAGTGGTTACAGATGGATTCGACATATTTTGCGCCATCTAATGGCCATTTTTACTGTTTTCTAGTCTGTTTTTGCTGTCCGCAATCTGTCAACCATTAACCACGATTAGGATGATTGTGAAAATTGGCTTATGTATTGTTAGTGTGTACAGGACGTTTGACGATGATTTTCCAGCTACAATTACTGTGGCGCTTCCTAGTGGCATTTTTGCGCCCTTACCTTTATCTCCTAAGCCCTCTACAGAATATTTATTAAATTTAGAGAGTGTATTGATATGACGTTCAGGCCATGGAAGACGACAACTTTCAGACAGATCCAATGAACCGTTGTCCCCTAGTGGCAAATTCATTTTTACCGTTTTGCTAAAGTTTCTTGACGTTTTTCATGAAATGTGATAAATAACTTTCTGTTAAAAAACAGAGACATTTTCCAGTTTTTTGATGGATTCGAAATATTTTGCACTATCTAATGGCCATTTTTATGACGCAAATATACACCATAGAAGCACACCGTTTGCAGTGCATTCGTGGGTGCATTTCAACGCTTCACGTTGCTCTTGTTTTTATGTGGTGTAGTCTTTGGAGAGGATGACCATCAAAGACTGTTTGGTGGTCTAAGGCAGCCTTCATTATGTTTAGACTTAATGCAAGTTAATTGTAGTGAACCATCCGAAATTGCCTGCACACCTGTATTGAACATTTTTGTACTCCCACAAATAGGTAATTCTTTATTGTACTTTGCCTCATTGTTGGTGAAATTCTCTTGTGAAAATGTCTCTGGATTACATGACAGTCACTATTAGTCAGTGGCCCTTTCACCTTTAATTTACAATAAAGCATGGGATATCCCATGTGGATAGATAGTGGTCAATGTAGCCATTGTTCATCATACCTTATCAAAATAGTTACCATAAAGACGTGTCAATAGGAGTTTGCATAGACATTTTCAAACTAGGTGCAAAACTGAGAGTGTGTGAATCAAGTTCAGGCAAGAAATTCCCACCATTAGTAGCCGTGTGTGAAAAAGTGAGGAACCAAGTATTATAAATTTTACCATATAATTTTGAGGCTATGAAATGAGGTGAGTGTTCTAAATAAATGCAAATTTAACCAAATGTGTGTGTATATTGCTGTCATTTTAGTCTGGTGTTTGGTGTCGGACACAGCTGTATCTCTTGAATTGCTTGTAGGATAGCCTGGTCGGCACACCTCAGGGGGCTGGGGGCTATAGTCCCCCACTTTTTTCAGTGCTATGCCGCACATGGTCTATAGGCGATGCACCACAGGGGGCCGAGGGGGCTTTAGCCCCCACTTTTTTAGTGGTGCGCTGCCCATGGATATTTATGAAATTTGGCCGGTGTGTTTCTGTGAAGCGGACGAAAGATGACCGACAGACATATCTGAATACTGGTGTGCTAGTTCTATTTTAGTTTTACGTTAACTTTGTCTCTGTATCTGCCACTTTGCCATCTGTCTCTATGGGCTAAATACCATAGCCAGCAGGACTGTCATGAGATTTTGCAGATGTTTTTGCATTAAAGAGATCGTAGCTAACATTGTTTTGATGGGTCGGAACACATGTGACATGCTCGGGTGGCAATTTTGTTTTTTATCTGACCCTCACTGAATATCCATACATGTCAAAATCTGACATGGATGTCAACCAACTCAGGTGTACACATTGAGTTATCAAAGTGTGATAAGAGAGACTTAATAATGTGTCACTCAACCAACTTCACTTACATTTCAACACCCTCTGGATCAGTCAACTCACTCTCTGTCTCTGATTCCTTATCTGGTGGAGCACTTAGTGATTAGTTGACAACCAAAAAGGCACTCCCAGTGTACACCCATTTTGCTTCCACCACCAGGTGGGGCAGCTATTGGTTTTAAGATAAGCAACCAATTCCCCATCTGTCTCTTAGATCATTTTGTCCAACAGTACCGCTGGTGGAGTTACTATTGCTTCTGAGTTTGCAGCCAATTAATCAGCTCCACCTACTCTTTTGGAGTACTCAGTCCTTAACACCCGATGGTGTGCTGTCCAACTGGCTTGTTGAAATCCAAGTCGGAGATGTATGGTTGGTTGACAGTGTGTTTTGCTGCAAATTTTGTTGGGTGTCAAGCAAGTAAGGTGTACACCTAGCTAGTTGGTTGACATCCATGGAAGGTGTACACCTTAGTTGGGTGAACCGAGTTGTTCATGTGTAACATAAACATGGTCAATGCGTGTGGAAGAATACATTGAACTGAGGCCCTTGCCATTTTCCTGATAGCAATCTATTTGCCAGGTATCATGACAATTTGTCAAGGAACTCCGAAAACAGAAGCACAAATGAAAAAATAAAGTTAGCACTATGAAGCAGTCAGCAGTAGTTTATTAGCACTATAAAGCAGTCAGCAGTAGTATTAGCACAACCAACTAGTTAGGTGTACGCCTTACTTGGATGTCCGAAAACTAGTTAGGTGTACATCTTACATGGATGTCAGCCAACTAGTTAGGTGTACACCTTACTTGTGTGTGGTATTTGGCCAGTCACTATTGCTCCTTCTTGTAATTGATCACTTAGATGAAGGCCAGGTAATAAGGGAAATGCCAGGTGATTTTGGATATTTTTTTGCAATACGGTATAAAACAAATAGTTTTGGATTGGTACCAAAATACATGTACAAATACTTTGTGTTTTTAGCACTATCATATCATCATATCTGTCACTGTAATCATTCTTGGGGGATTATTTTTGCTTGATGAATAGCTATTTTTACATCAAGAGATCAATAGTGTGCAAATGATTAAATAATGCTGACCATCTTTCTAGATTGTTGGGCTTAATATCATCATACAAACTGCTACTACATATCGTGGCTTCCTCGGTGTGCTTGTGCATTGCATTCGACACCAAGTATGACTTATAGCACATAAGATATATTCAGGCAAGCCAGGTGAACAGTCTACACAGATGAGAGTAGTTATTGTGTGAGTACACATTTGACAGGGAGATTATACTTTGGTTTTCTTGCCCTGGTCACATATTGTTATTGAAATAAGTACCTGTCTGTGTCTGAGTCTCTAAATGCTCTTCACTTGTTAGCATATTAACAGTTTGTCTTGTTGTCAATTTTGTATCTCCTCTGCAGTCTTGTTTGATATTGACACCTAAGTCTTAAGCGTGTATTCTGAGTTTTTAGTCAAGGTGTTTCATCAGAATTGAAACAACACTTTTGAGTGCTAAAGTATACACTTTCAGTATTCGCACTGATATTTGATTATTAAAGTTTAAGGTAAGAATTATGTGTAGCCTTAGCATGACTTACTGCCTATCAGAGCAGTAAACGGTAAAGATTCCTGGGTTGATACAAGATTCTAGTACATAATGGGAAAAATTCAACATAGGACTACGAGTGTTTAAGTGTTGCAATGCTATAAAAATGACTTGTATGTCACATTTTCAAATTGTGGCTAGTCATAAGATAGATAGAGTAATGAAGACAAAACCTAAGCTCGTTTTAGTGACAGACATTTTTTAGGAATCACTTGATTATCGCATTGTCAACAATAGTGGTTTAATGACATCATGGTGGTAGCAAAGAGTTAAAACAAACTGTTATTGCTTAATATCTCCATTGATGACATTGTGGGGGGGGGGGGTTGCACATATTATAGTCTATCTGACACCAGATAAAGCACAGCACACAACAAATTTTAGCATGTCACAGCTGTGGCTGTGTCCGAAAATGACTATTTAATAGATGGTTGTAGATACTAATGTTAGCTGACTGACTAGGCATTATCTGCATGAAAGTTTGAATGGTACTACCCGGTACATGCATTTTGTCAATCTAGTTACTTGGCGGAATTCTCCGAATTCCGACAAGTATGTTGCTCTGCCATCAAATTTTTTGTTTTATGTTTGCACTCTACAGGTCGCAACTTTTGTCCGATCCGCACAAATTTTGCACACTACGTGTAGATCAGAAAGTCCTGGAAGCCTATAGTTTTTGGTCATGATCGAATTCAAAATGGCAGATGTGGCGGCCATTTTGTTTCCGGTTTCAGATTCAAATGCTCATAGAGGCCGCAATTTTTGACGTACAAGACTGAAACTTAGTACGATTATTATAGAACACATGTAGTACAACTGTGCTGAAAAACGTTGACTTCCAGTCAAGGTGGCGGAAATTTTGACAATGGCGCATGTGCACCTCGATATCTGGCCAAAAACGTTTTCTCTTGTGGAGGGCGCATTGGCGAACCAATCACTTTCAAATTGTTTACATATTTGTTGCTATTCATCAGCTTTTAAATTTTAAAAAAATTTGTTTAACCAGAAGTCACTTTCAAGATGGCGGCTCTGGCGCATTTTCACCCATTTTCAATCGTTCTGCTGTCATATTTTTAACAGGAAGAGCAAATGACATGAATTTTTGCATGTGGATTCCTTGAACATAACACTAAATTGTCGTGAGAGACCGTCCGGAGTTGGTATATGGTGCAACTCCAGACGGTCTGAGGTCAACAGAAAACCACAGTTCAACTGTGAGTCTACACCAATGTGATAAACGAGAGTAGTTCTACTTGCTGCGTCAGCTGCTGATGTGCTTATCACTTTTATGACACACAATGTTTGACTGGGCAAAGCGTTTTCAAAATAATGTGGATAAATCAATGGAGTGTGAGACCCCTGAGGTCCCTGTCAAGCCCTCACGACAATTCTACGTTATGGTATGCTATTTCAAAAGTTCTGTGATAACGTGTTTCTCAGACTTTCTGTTTTCGAGTTATTTGACTTTGAATTTCAAAAAAAAAACGAAAATTTCAATTTTTTTGAAAAATTTATGGAATGTTGCGAAACTATCAATTTAGATAGAGTTTTTGACGGGCTTCCACAAGATATTTTCCATTTTTCGCTACAACGTCTACTTTTTGAATTATTCGAGATTTTCTGATAGCGCTGTTCCTTTGTTGACAGCTGTTGCTGCACTGATGTTGGTTTAGCGTCTGTTGAACAAGACCATGAAGACATAGCTCATAGAGGCTGCATGTTTCAACGTGCAGGGCTGAAAATTGGTACTATTATTATAGCAGACAAGCACTACAACGGCTCCGTAAATCTTTAGCTTTTGGTCAAAGATGGCGGAAATATCGGCAATAGCGCATGCGCACCTCGATAACTGGCCGAAAACATTTTCTCCTGTAAAAGGCGCATTGGCGAACCAATCATTTTCAAACTGGTCACGTGTTTGTAGCTTTTGATCAGCTTTTATAAAATTTTGTTAAACCGGAAGTCACTTTCAAGATAGCGGCCTGGCGCATTTTCACCCATTTTCGATCGTTCTGCTGTCGCATTTTGAACGGGAAGAGCAAATGACGTGAATTTTGCATGTGGATTCCTGGAAGTATGCTCTTTTAAAAGTTCTGCGATAACATTTTTCTCAGACTTACCGTTTTCGAGGAATTTGATTTTGAATTTCAAAAAAAACCCCAAAATTTCAATTTTTCCAAAAATTCCTGGAATGTTGCGAAACTGCCAGGTTACATAGAGTTTTGAACGAACTTTCAGAAGAGATTTTCAATTTGTCTGTAGGACGTCTACTTTTTGAATTATTAGAGTTTCTGAAAATGCTGTTCCTTTGTTGACCGATTTTGCTGTTCGCCAAGTGTCGCTCAAGACTGTAGCCTATTTACTGATTTCTCACATCTTCTGTAGTCACATGAGTGTTATAGTGTTGCTCATAATCGCCACCTTCATCATCACAATCATTGTTGTTCATTTCGCCTATTGTCGGCCACGGCCACGGGGCATTTTCTAGTGACAGTTAGGCCGCGTTCACGGGGCATTTTGTAGTGCCTAAAATTCATATACTGGGCATATGTCAGGTTTGGCTCATTGTTCGAGGAATCTGTTGTAAACAGATGCCAGGAAACTGATTTATTTGTGTTTTTGAATGAGAAAAGCCAAGTTTTTACCTACTTTTGATGCAAACCGGTGGCTGGCATTTGCCATCAACCTCTCGTCTGCCATCCGAGAAACCAAGTGCGAGAACAAGACTGCAGGTTATTTTTTACTGATTTGTTCGCTAGTCACATGAATGTTATCATGTTGTTCATAATCTCCGCCTTCATCGTCGTGATCGTAGTCGTCCTCCCCATCGTCCAGTTTTCGCGTAGTTTCGCCAAGTGTCGCTCCTGCGAGCACTCTCAATTTTATGTTTTTGTTTAATGGTACAATTTTCTGGCTTTTAGCTTGCTTAAGGGTGTGTAGGATCTTATGGACAGCCTTAATCAATGAAACTATAACGTTTAACTCGACAAGAGCATTTATTATCTGAAAGCAAAAAGCCTGTACAATTTAATGTTGGAGTTACACCAGTTAAACTGTCATAGATTGGATCATGTGATCATGTTTAAGCAAAAAGATTAGGTACATTGCTAACAATATAATGGCATCAATAACTGATGACTATATTGCAGTTGATATTAATGTTCAAGGTAAAATCTAAACGTTTTTACATTTTTCAAAATTGTTTTTTTATCTCTGTTTTTGCAGTGTTTGAGTTTTTCATAAAAGTGATTAAAATTTTATATTTGGTGTCCTCTCTAGCAAAAGTTGATCATTTCAAAAACAACTCCTAAGAGCCTTTTAGACAACAGCGCTATTTGAAACTGATTGGTCAGGGAGCCTGAAGTGGCTGAATTGGGATTTATCGGATAAAGTTTTTTCTTTGCTGTTTCATGTAGCCTTAGGTAATTCAGAGTGCTGACTGTTCCCAATAATTGAGCGTTATATAAATATACAAACTAAGGTCGCCATTATTCAAAATTCTATTGATGCCTATTGTTACGGTACTTAAGGCACCACAGGTGAAGTATCGTGGTCAATTAGATGAAACTGGTTTGCATGTTACTGCATGATAAATTAATATAATTTATACAAACAGAGGTGTCGGTTTTAAAAATTCTGTTTCTCGCAGCTCATAACTTTCTTATGGGACACCATATGCAACTAGATTATTTTGGTATTGGTATCCTGATGCTTTCGTGGTCAATGAATTTTATAGAATCTGTTTGCAGGTAATTATATTGTAAATTAATATAATTTGTAATTTATTGCAGGCATTTCAAATTTCAGTTTTCTCCGATACCCACGGTAGATGTAGCAGATGATCTAATTGTTTAATTGCATAAACTGAGAACAAGAGCCTAATTGAATGGTGCATAAACTCAGGACAAGAGCCTAATTGAATGGTGCATAAACTCAGGACAAGAGCCTAATTGAATGGTGCATAAACTCAGGACAAGAGCCTAATTGAATGGTGCATAAACTCAGGACAAGAGCCTATTAATTGAATGGTGCATAAACTCAGGACAAGAGCCTAATTGTATGGTGCATAATTACAAAGTGTTTCAAATAGCAATTCAGAATGTGAGCACACTGGTAACTATGTGATTTTCACACAAAACACTGTGAAGCGTAGACAATTGACATTACAACTGCATCTACTTGAATTACATGGAATCTGACCTTTTGCAGCTACATCTAATCATCGTATTGAATATGCAGTCGGGTGGTTTGGGTGGGGTTTGAGTTGGACATCACTCTGAATTTTAGTTCGGAATTGTAGTTCAGTGTAGTGAGACGTCACTTGACTTGTCTCACTAGCGCTGTCGATGACGTCTTTCTTCCATCCATAGTTCTCTGAATCTTGTACTGGTATATTTGATTCTACATTTCATCACATGATTGACTGGTGGTCTCCCTTTTATGAAGGGTTCTTAAATGAGTACCTTCCGTTGAAATGTACTTAACTGTGGTTGATGATCGGGAAAATGCTGTTAATTAATCACCTAAATTGAGAACATTTTAAAAAGGACTTTTTTAATGAAAACTACTCTCCTTGTAGATCACTTTTATCGCAGTTTCATTTTGGAGTTCTCCCTCTTCGTAGGTTTTCTAACACTGACCTCTGTAACAGATATTGTTTGCTTTGTAATTTGCACGCTGTAGAGGCTGAAATTCATTTTCTTTGCCATTGTCATTTTTACAAATATTTAAGAAATTTGTTTTTTGATAATATCACACTAATTCTTCCCGATTTCTGTTAAATTTTGAAATATTTAATAAATTTTGAAATATTTAATAATTTTTGTAGTCACCTGGCAAGTTGTGCTTTTAAAGAACTCCCACCATTACCTTATGCCTCAAAAGAAATTTTATTTATCATCTTGGGAGATTTAATAGCCTTTAGTACACCTGTTGCCAAGAAGCAAGTCAAAAAATATATTTTTCTGTTATCGGGTTTGCACTTAATGGGTGGAAGACCGTCGCCCCCGTTGTTGTTTTTACCAGTGCGATACTGAGGAGTTGTGGGGAAAGTCTGCGGAGAGCGGCTTTTTTCAGACATGAATAGGTGCGTTTGTGGAGGCTGTGGAAACAACAAGTTGACTAAGAACGCCTCCTCTATGTTCCAAATTTTGTAAGTAAGTGTAAGTTGCATCGGTTTGGGAACGACACGAGTGTCGCGGGAATTTCAGTGTGGAAAATGCGATTCAGTCGGCCGCAGCCACACATTTCAATGAATCGTGTTTCGACCACACACAAAAAGCGGCGTTACGATGAAAGACTCACCACCTTGAAAGTGCATTTGCAAATTTTATAAATAATGAACAAACTGCTTCCACGCGAGTGATGCCAGGCCATCTACCCCACATTTAGTGCTACTACACACATAGGCTTATTCATCTTTAGACTGTGCTCATTCTGTCTTCAATTGGCAATGGTGAATACAAGTGACATAAGCTTACTGTGGCCTTCGTCAGTGATTATAAAGTGCATGTTTTGTGAATATTGACCACCCCCTTGGTTCAGTTAGTTGTGGCTCACATGTGTCTGCAGCATTTCTGGTGCATGTGGGTCGAGTTCATATGGCCTTAAAGCCCATGAAAGTGATGCCCATTTCCACTCTCCACTCTGTCTGCATTAATAACTGTCCAGTTCTCGCTCAAAATCATCCTTGTCTTTCAACTTGTTGTGTTCTGACATTGCAGATGGTTGTCAAGTGGCCAACCGTCTTCCACCCATTGCATCATTTCGCAGGAAACTTAGAAATAACTAATTTTTCTTCAAAATTAAAAAATTCGCGAGTATTTGGCATAAAAAGTGGTTATTTAGTTCGATTTTATGGTATTCATTTCATATTAGCTAATTGAAACCTCAAAAACTAAGAAAATGCATGCTGGGAACTCTTTAATAGAGGATGAAATTTTCTGTTCACTTAATTTCTGAAATAGGTTTTGAGCTTCATATGAAATTGTATGTGCATTCCTGTTCTTGTATTTTGTTTAAAGTGACTAATAAGTTCAGTGGGGTTGGTGTTTAACTTACATAATGGTCACTGTAATAAATTTATTTCCTCTCTTTTCTCTCAATGTGAGGAGGGTTTATACAATCATGTGTCTGTGTCGCAGTGATCTGTTTGTTTCTGTGACAGAATGCCAGGAGGGTTTAGGCATGCAGCTCTGTCGCAGGGATCTGTTTGTTTACCATTGTATTTATACTGGTTCAAATACTGCCTGCTTCTGGTACATACTAACTCTAGCAGTTGGATCAATACAGTCTTTACCTGTCTGACGACCAAGTCAATTAACTAGAGCACAGATGGGAATAGTTATTCACCTCCTTCTAGTCACCAGTTGTTTGAACAAGTCTACCTTCCTGTGTTTTGTAATTTTGACTTGTTAATTACAATTTCATGACAGTTCGTCAGGTATTGTTTGAATAATCTATGTAGGATTTTTCACATTTTGGAATTATTTTGCGTAGTTTATATTACATGCCGTTACCTCATTTGTCTGCAATTTGGGACACATTATGGTGGAATACTGGAATTTGTGAAATTGATTTTTTTATTTTCTTTTAGATCAAAAGCTCCAAATTAGTCGATGCTCAATTTGGTGAGCTGCAGGTCACCAATGTGACCTCAGATTGAACTGGCGAGCTGGCAAAAATACAGGTGGTCTCAAAGTCGCCACTGCGAGTATCAAAGTCAGACAGTGAGTTCCCCTGAAATTTGTTTGAAGTTTGTGTTGATTTATCCAAACTTTGAATTACTAACAGTTTTCTTAGATTTGTTCACAATTGTTCCATTTGTTTCATGAAATCAGTGCATTAATCATCACAGCAGACATCACACATCAAACGCGCTTAATTTACAACAGGAAGTAAACAGACAAAAGTCAGCACTGTTCCGGAAAAAATCGGGCAAGATCGGTGTATGCAATGGTCCGTGTTATATCTTCGTTGGCAGGCAGAATTGAATTAGAAATTAAACGGCACATGTTTTGAACGGGGAGAAATTTAGGTGTAAGTTTCTGAGAATAGAGTATGGCATTTGTACCCGTGAGCTGTGATTTCATTTGAAGGTCTCTGTGAACATGATTCAGTATGTTTAGGCTGCCGCAAGCCATAAAATTAGTCCGAGTCCTTCAACATGAGCAAAAATTGAGATCAAGGTAATGAGGGAGTTGCTTGATGGCAATGGACCCAAGAATTAGGAATGCCCGGGGTGGAGAATTAGGAATACCCGGGGTGGAGAATTAGGAATACCCGGGGTGGAGAATTAGGAATGCCCGGGGTGGAGAATTAGGAATACCCGGGGTGGAGAACTGGTGGGGAGCATGGTAAGAATAAACGTCTGTCGTGATTTGGGAAACTTGAAAATATATGGTATGTGAAATTGCTAATTTTATGGATACGAACCGCAATGCAATCCCTCCCGATTCACCCAGTCTTTATGTCAGCAAGAGTGAAATTGCTAATTTTATGGATACGAACTGCAACGCAGTCCCTCCCCATTCACCCTGTCTTTATGTCAGCAAGAGTGAAATTGCTAATTTGATGGATACGAACTGCAACGCAGTCCCTCCCCATTCACCCTGTCTTTATGTCAGCAAGAGTGAAATTGCTAATTTTATGGATACGAACTGCAACGCAATCCCTCCCCATTCACTCCGTCTTTATGTCAACAAGAAATATGTGATGAAATTTTGAAAACTTTTAACAATGCATGCAATGAACTTTTGAGAAATGAAAAATTTGGCAGTTATTTTTGTTAGAATTTGAGTGAGGAAATTATTGAACTAAGTGGTATTTAAGTACTCCACATAGAAATGAACATAATCATGGTAAAAGCACCAATTCAGGATGCAATTGAAATGTTTTTATTAATTTTTCATGGGAGATTTGTTGCGGCATTAAATTAATGCTTTTCCATGTTGAAGTTGTATACTGTAACTACGGTACCATCAGTTACTGTTTTGAAGGAATATGACTGTCTGAAAAATGAAAAAGAGTCATTTTTGTATGAAATTGACATTTCACCATTGGCTGCAGTGGAAAAGTCAGATATCAGAGCCAGTGGAACAGTCTGATCTCAGAGCCAGTGCCTTTGTGTAACTACTTTTAAATTTCAAGACATACCAGATTTTACGAAGCTAGTTTTTTGTCCATAGACAGACATGGCATTGCTAGTGCAGATATTCAATTGAAGGTGACTGCCTTATTGGCACTGATGACAGCAAACAATAGTGACTAAATAAATGATTCTCATTTAACGAAGATGGATGTGTGTGTCATTTTGTGTGAATACTATAAAATGGATATCTGCATGTCATGTAATGTCAGCTTGGACTGTTGATGAAGAGCTTAAGTGCTTGTGTTGAACTTCGGAGGAGGGGGGGAAGCATGATGTAAAATTTGTTTATTGCAGTTAGAAACCATCTGTGTGGTGAAGACAAATGTTTGTTTAGTGTTTAATAAAAAATTTGCTCATTTTTACCTAGATGAAGTTCATAAACCAACAAGCCAGTTTAGCGTACCAGTTTCTAAATCCAAAAGCCAACAATAAGTACGGTAAGACAAACAACCAACATGACTCTTGTTAAACTTGAAAAGCAAATAGTAGTTTGTATTAATTTTTAAAATTGATGCATTATAAAAGACATTATTGAATAGGTTTTCTTCACCATCACCGCTATTAAGCCACGAGCATTTATTTGGTAATCTGTTAGGATGGGTAGGGGTTAGTCGCAGTCTGGCTTAGGCTCGTAGTCTGGCTTGGGCTCGCTGTCTGGCTTGGGCTCGCTGTCTGGCTTGGGCTCGCTGTCTGGCTTGGGCTCGCTGTCTGGCATGGGCTCGCTGTCTGGCTTGGGCTTGCTGTCTGGCATGGGCTCGCAGTCTGGCTTGGGCTCGCTTAGGCGTTGGGATAACAAAATCCCAAATGTTAACGTAGGAGTTGTCTCATGGCCTAGCTCCGAGTTCACTGCAGGCTGTTATTTGCTTTTAAGAGCTGACCAGTTGTTAAAGTTTTGATTTCTTTTTTGCTTCCAGGGGCAGTGAAAGATGAGCAGTCGGTGAGATTGATATGAGCAGTCGATGAGATTGATATGAGCAGTCGATGAGATTGATATGAGCAGTCGGTGAGATTGATATGAGCAGTCGATGGGATTGATATGAGCAGTCGATGGGATTGATAGCTTCAAGGGATATTGAAGGTAAATTGTTAAAGTACAAAATCACTTGTATGTAAATTTTGAAAAATAATGTACGACTTTCTTTTCAGGGTCATGCCTGTAAGTTTGAAGGACTTGAGAAGTCATGGTTCAAACAAGATGTCTCAAATTATGATGAAAGTGGTTTACAAAAAACTCACATGTCCTGAATAAATAAAATGAAATGTTCACATTTTGTGGTGAGATGGTATAATGAGCCACTCCTTTAAGGAAATGTTAACTGTAGTTCCCATCAGGCTGTCGTCAATGTTAAGGGTTTTCTTTTGTCATACCGTGCAGGTTCTTTATTAGGGTGTTCCATCGAAACAGAAACCCCGGTGTAAAACAGATATCTCACAGTGTAAAACATATCTCACAGTGTAAAACAGATATCTCACAGTGTAAAACAGTTATCTCACAGTGTTAAACAGATATCTCACAGTGTTAAACAGATATCTCACAGTGTAAAACAGATATCTCACAGTGTAAAGCAAATATGTCACAGTGTAAAGCAGATATCTCACAGTGTAAAACAGATATCTCACAGTGGAAAACAGATATCTCTCAGTGTAACACAGATATCTCACAGTGGAAAACAGTTATCTCACAGTGTTAAACAGATATCTCACAGTGTAAAGCAGATAGCTCACAGTTTAAAGCAGATATCTCACAGTGTAAAACAGATATCTCACAGTGGAAAACAGATATCTCACAGTGTAACACAGATATCTCACAGTGTAACACAGATATCTCACAGTGGAAAACAGATATCTCACAGTGTAAAACAGATATCCCACACTGTAAAACAGATATCTCACACTGTAAAACAGATATCTCACAGTGGAAGACAGATTCCTGCACCTACAAAACTGAGCTAGACAGCCCGGACAACACAAACCCCCACCTTTAAAGCAGGAACCCCAGGGGTTGAACAGGAAACCCAGAGACCTAAAACAATTGTCCAGGTTTACTGTCCAATCCCTGGGGTTCCTATTTAAAGGTTGGGGTTTGTGTTTTGGGCTGGTTAGCTGTTTTGGATGATCGGAAGTCTGTTTTCAACTCCGGGATATCTGTTTTACACCAGGATTCCAGCTTTGAAGGAACACCATGTGTATTACAGCGTGCCATTAAACCTCAAGTTTAATCAGTTCAGTCATAACAATATCTGTTCTTATCAGGCCTTAATATCTAAAAATACCGATTATAATAATTATGCTTGATCAAAAAGGTAAATGAAAAATATTGAATAATAATAATGGTTTATACATTTTTTACAGTTTATAGTAAACCTATGGAACCATTTGTGGTTAACTCTGGCTTCAGTGTTTAGAGGAATACTTAGTCTGTGAGAATGCTAAAAATACTTTGCAGTAAACATGTGGATTTACTTGGCAGTGGGACTAGTGGAAACACTTAACTTTGGCTGGGTGTCACTGAAGTTATCAGCACATGTTGCAGTCATTAACAGCAGGTGTTGTCTTAGAAATGTGTAGAAATTTGGTTAAAATATTAACTGTTGTCCACCAATTAAGCACAAATGGCACATCAATAGTTTGTCAAATTTCACAATAAAATTATGAGATAATGTTGGTCTATATTAGCTTGGTTTTCACCGACTGTGTAAATCTACATGGGAAACGTTTCCAACAACAAAATAACCTGTCCTTGAAATGTGAAAATTTTGGCAATTATTTATGTGTATAATAAATGAAGAACAACCAACTTCTATAAGCATTTCATTTTAGTTNCGTCTGGCTTGGGCTCGCCGTCTGGCTTGGGCTCGCTTAGGCGTTGGGGTAACAAAATCCCAAATGTTAACGTAAGAGTTGTCTCATGGCCTAGCTCCGAGTTCACTACAGGCTGTTATTTGCTTTTAAGAGCTGACCAGTTGTTAAGTTTTGATTTCTTTTTTGCTTCCAGGGCAGTGAAAGATGAGCAGTCGGTGAGATTGATATGAGCAGTCGATGGGATTGATAGCTTCAAGGGAGATTGAAGGTAAATTGTTCAAGGACAAAATCACTGGTATGCATTGTACGACTTTCTTTTCAGGGTCATGCCTGTAAGTTTGATGGACTTGAGAAGTCATGGTTCAAGCAAGATGTCTCAAATTATGATGAAAGTGGTTTACAAAAAAACTCGCATGTCCTGAATAAAGAAAATGAAATGTGATGAGATGGCATAATGACCCAGTCCTTTAAGGAAATGTTAACTGTAGTTCCCATCAGGCTGTCATCAATTTTAAGGATTTTCTTCTGTCAAACCATGCAGGTTCTTTATTAGGGTGTTCCATCGAAACAGAAACCCTGGTGTAAAACAGATATCTCACGGTGTAAAACAGATATCTCACGGTGTAAAACAGATATCTCACGGTGTAAAACAGATATCTCACGGTGTAAAACAGATATCTCACAGTGGAAAACAGGTTCCTGCACCTTCAAAACTGAGCTAGCCAGCCCGGAAAACACAAACCCCCACCTTTAAAGCAGGAACCCCAGGGATTGAACAGGAAACCCAGAGACCTAAAAAAATTGTCCAGGTTTCCTGTCCAATCCCTGGGGTTCTTGTTTAAAGGTTGGGGTTTGTGTTTTGGGCTGGTTAACTGTTTTGAATGTTTGGAAGTCTGTTTTCGACTCCGGGATATCTGTTTTACACCGGGATTCCAGCTTCGAAGGAACACCATGTTTATTACAGCGTGCCATTAAACCTCAAGTTTAATCAGTTCAGTCATAACATCAATATCTGTTCTTATCAGGCCTAATACCTAAAACATCCTGATTATAATTATGCTTGATCAAAAAGGTAAATGGAAAATATTGAATAATAATGGTTTATACATTTTTTACAATTTATAGTAAACCTATGGAACCACTTGTGGTTAACTCTGACTTCAGTGTTTAGAGGAATACTTAGTCTGTGAGAATGCTAAATACTTTGCAGTAAACATGTGGATTTACTTGGCAGTGGGACTAGTGGAAACACTTAACTTGGGCCGCTGGGTGTCACTGAAGTTATCAGCACATGTTGCCATCATGAACAGCAGGTGTTGTCTCAGAAATGTGTAGAAATTTGGTTAAAATATTAACTGTTGTCCACCAATTAAGCACAAATGGCACATCAATAGTTTGTCAAATTTCACAATAAAATTATGAGATAATGTTGGTCTATATTAGCTTGGTTTTCACCGACTGTGTAAATCTACATGGGAAACGTTTCCAACAACAAAATAACCTGTCCTTGAAATGTGAAAATTTTGGCAATTATTTATGTGTATAATAAATGAAGAACAACCAACTTCTATAAGCATTTCATTTTAGTTGTTTTTAAAATACGTAAACAACATTTAAAAAATTCACATATAGTATTTCTATCCTCTCGGTAGTCGCTGCACTTCCTATTGATAACTTCAATGATCCTGTTATCACTAAACAATTTAAATTTGATGGGGGCTGGTTGAGTAGTGAAGCCAATGAGAAAGATCACTTCACTGTTGATTGGTGATGCACTTCTAGAAATTGATTGATCTTAATAGGAAGAGATCTTTTGGCATGGGGTAATCTGTGTTGGAGGCTGTTTAAGGAAGGCAGATTGTGGGCTATATCAGCGTTTTCTGTTTAGACAGCCAAATGACACTGAAAAATGATGATGGAGAGTGCTAACTTTCACATCCTTTGCACACATCACTGCATGAGTCAGTTTGTCAGTCAAGTGAGTGCTGTGAACAACAAAGTTGTCAGTTGTTATCAGAGACAGCCAATCATGTTTCATCACATGTGATTATTAGAAGAACCCAGATCAAATGGTAACAAACCACCTGTTCTTTGACTTGAATAAGCACCTTGATAATATGGCTCTGGTCTCCTAGCAACCTTGTAACTACACCTTCTGCTACTGGTTACAACCAGGTGTTTCCTGTTACATATGTGTGTGTAGCTTGTTTTTTATTGGATTTTTGCATTGTTGTTAGATTCTTATTAACCATCACCCCTTTTGCAAAGTGCTTTTGCTGTTATGAAGTAGCAATAATACCAGTGATTTGAACAGTGTGTAACCTTTAATGGTTCTTTTACTAAATGCCGAAGACTTTAGTTACCTCAAACAGCTGGGACCGGCACTTTTGTAGTCAGACCGTTACTTCAAAGGACACACCATGTGCAGGGGTAAGAAGTTTTGTTCATCATCCATTTAGAGCAGCCAGTTTTGACATCAATTTTGTGTACAACCGTCTGTTTGGCAAACATACTAGCTTTTTCAATAGCGTTTTAATTTATTAGTGAAACTGTCAGTGATTTGAACGTATGTGAACATATTCTCCAGTGCACAAAGTGTTAGTTTTCGCTACTTGATGCAGAGCCAATGAGGGCATCCAACAGGGTTGGGGATGCTTTTGATGGTGACCGGTAGGTAGAATTTTCATCATTTTGTGAACTGAGACATTTTTCCTTAATTAGGCATTTCCTTTGAGACTAGTTTTATTCAAAATGTTAATTACAGAAAACAATTAAGCACTGTTTATTTACATTGATGTAATTCCTAATAACCTATAATACTAACGTATGGTGTTTAGTTACATAACGTTTGATGGGTTGTTAAAATCTCACTCAAAATGAGTGCCTTTGGACATTGAATGCCTCAAGGGCACCACTGTCTACGCAACTCTCACTCATAAAGAGCACCTTTGGCCATTGAATGCCTTGAAAGGGCCACTGTCCACCCAACTCTCACTCACAAAAAGCACTTTTGGCCATTGAATGCCTTGCGGGNCATGCCTTGAGGTGGCCACTGTCCAGGCAACTCTCACTCAGAAAGAGCACCTTGCGTCATTGAAAAACATGCCTTGAGGGGGCTACTGTCCACGCAACTCTCACTCACAAAGAGCAATTTTGGCCATTGAAAAACGTGCCTTGAGGGCACCGCTGTCCATGCAACTCTCAGATTGTACAACTGCATTAATTGTGTAACAGGGTGTTTTCCTTGCCTTCTGTCAAGTAACTACCTTTTGATTGGGACCACTTCGTAGAATGTAAGATTCAGGTCTTTACTTACTACTCACAGAGGAGTGATGGCTAGGCTTGGAACAAACTTACAGTTCACTGTTATGCGCCCACATATTTATATGTGGACACATTAGCCGTCATCTCTGTCCGTCCGTCGTCCGTCTGTTTGGCGTCCGTCCGGCGTCCGTTGCTCTATCTCCAAAACTGGTTGACGTATGTTCATGAAATTTTGCTCACATGCTTCTTTCATGGATGGGACGGCATGAGCGAAGTTTCGGACGGATCCGGCTACCGGTGTGCCCCCTAGTGGCAATTTTATTTTTTTACGTTTACTTCTGTATCTTCAAAGGTCCTCTGCATATTTTCACAAAATTTGGTATATAGGCATCTATTAGTGAGACGACGGCATCCCCCCATTTTCTGATGGATTCGACATAGTTTGCATCACCTAGTGGCCATTTTTACTCTTTTCGAATGTGTTTTTAACGTCCAACCCTCTATCAACCAAACCACTCTAAGCATGGTTGTGAAAAGTGGCATGTATGTTCTTACTTTGAAGACAACGGTTGACGATGATTTTCTGAGGACTTCGAGTACTGTGGCGCCTCCTAGTGGCAGTTTTGTTTTTTGTGCCTATGGCTATATTTCCTAAACCATTTGCAGGATCTTTACTAAATTTAGTACTAAGTGAATTAATATGATGATGACAACGGACGACGACAACTTTCGGACAGATCTGACTACTGGTGTGCCACCTAGTGGCAATTTTATTTTTTTATGTTTACCTCTGTATCTTCAAAGGTCGTCAACATATAAAATTTGGTGTACAAGCTTCTGTTAGTGAGGTGACGCTATCTTTGTGTTTTCAAATGGATTCGACCTAGTTTGCGCCATCTAGAGGCCATATTTACTGTTTTTGAGTCTGTTTTTTGGAGTCCACCCCTCCAAACCGCTTTCAGAATAATTGTGAAAATTGGCATGTATGTTTTTGTTATGAAGTGGACGGGTGGTGATGATTTTCTGATGACTTCGACTACTGTGGCGCCTCCTAGTGGCAGTTTCATTTTTTCGCCTATTGCTGTATCTACTAAACCATTTGCAGGATCTTTGTCAAGTGTTTTTTGATGTTGACAACAGATATTCATAAGATTTTGAATACGGGCTTCTATTGGTGACGTGATGCTATCCTCCTGTTTTCGGATGGAATCAAGGTATTTTGCACCACCTAGTGGCCATTTTTGCTGTTTTCGAGTCTTGTTTTTTGGTGTCTACTCCTCTATCAACCAAATTATTCTAAGTATGGTTTTGAAAATTGGCGTGTATATTCTCAGTGCGAAGAGGATGGTTGACGATGACAACTTTAACTTACAGGAGAAGGTCTAATGTGCTCTACAAGTTAGCTAATAGTCACAGAGTATCCTTTTATGCTCTACCCATGGATGTGTGCAGGAGTGTCCTTTTATGCTATAACCATGGTTGTGTGAGTTCTTTGTAAACCCAGAAATGACTTCTCATCTGAGTTAGGAACAGGCTGAGACTAGTTAGAAAGCAGTCTAAATCAAAAGTTAAATTAACTGGTCTGGGTTCATGGTGATAAACATTGCTGAGAATGGGATAAAGTTTTGCATTAGAGTGCTTTGTATCTCTGGAAATGGAGCTTGCGACGCACCTATTATTTTCGGGACATATTCCGAACATAAATATGAGGCTTTAACTTACTATTGTTTTATGCCCTGTTTTTAAGAACGCGGATAGGAATTGTTTTTAAAATGATCCACTTTTGCAGGAGGGGATATACAAATAAAACTTTCACAATTTTCATGAAAGACTTTTAAAATTGCATAGAACAAAAATGAAATGATATTTCAACGTTTTTGAGCTCTCACCTTGAATATTTATATCCAATAAAATTTGATCATGTAGTCGATAACATTATTATGCTATGCAATTGTGCCTTTCTTTTTACTATATTTTACTAAAAGGATATAGTCATGTGACCCGATTAATAACAACAGATTCTCAAAAAATCTGAAAAGCAAACTTCTACAGGCTTTGCATTTTCAGAAAGTGTATATTTTTACTGTGTTAATATCTATAGTTTTCTAGATCTCTTGTTTAATGCAAAGACATGTCAATTGAAGGTACCACATAACTTCAAGTGACTAGGTCATAAGAACTAACATTTTGCCAACTGTATTATTCATAATCATAGAGCAAGGGGAGGCAAGGCTGGTGTTCGTGTTTGAAAATTGTGTACAGAGCTTCGTCATAATTATAGTATGAAAAGTAACTTGAGAAAAGCCCACTTTTGCTGTTGATAGTACCCTACGCGTAGTCTTATTTTAGTATTTTGACTGGCTTCAGGCACCATCTTTAAGGCTTTACAATTTTTCAGTTCACAAATATTCAGAATGAGACTCACTTTTTTTCTCAAGAATTCAGAACACGAGGTGATACTACTTTGTATATAATACTTTACTTCATCTGGCTGTGTTCTGTTGTTGGAGGACTATTGCTATAATTACAAAGAATTACCTAATAACTGGTGCTAAGAAAAAGTGCCCAAGGACACACACAATTCAAAATAACCATTATGAAATATTATACACTGAAATTCAATATTTAAACTCAACTATTCCATGCAACCCGCAAATGTTGATTGCTGTATGGTTAGCACAATAACTTAGCAACCTGTACTTTAAGTGTAAATATTTGGAAGTATTAATCTTAAATTATGAGCTCTTAAAAATAGGAACCTCCTTGCAACTGAAAAAAATTATCAGCAACTTCCTTTTATGTTGCTGTGTTAGTCCTGTTACTTTTACTGAAGGTAAGATGATTTCGTAGTAACTATTGTTGAAAAAACTGTCTGAAATCATTTTGACAGCACCCAGCTGAAAATGCTGACAATAGTCTAGATAATAGTGTGTTTTCTGCTTTTACAACTATCTGATCAATTTCCCTATTTCTTTATCCTGCATCCAGACTTAAACAGAACTGAGACAGAATAGAGTTTTGTCGCTTTCATAACGCAAAATGGTTGTGACTTAATTGTAGGGACTTCAGGGACTAAAACTTCCCTTATTATCACATATTTGACCTGGTGTTATCTGTTCTGGAAAAGTATTGAGACAAAATGACCCTAAATGTCCCGTCACAATAGTTAGGCAGAAGCTGAATTCCTCACAGTCCATAGTCGTCTCTCATCACAGAGAATGAAGGTAAAAGCCAAAGCCATAAGTCGGACTATATGAAAAGAAATTGGCACGAAATTATTGCCTCCCAAAATGTCACTTCCGCAGTAGAGAACGAATAATTAATTAGATAACGAAAATCTGTAATTAAGTGGAAAATATGTCTGGGATAGTCAATGAACCTTATTTATGCTAAAAATGACACGAAAACAGGTTGCCTTCGCCTTTAAGTCATATTCACTGACATTACTTTGATTTGTCATATTGCCAACTGTATTCAGTCGTATTCAGTGACATTACTTATATTGGATGTTTTTATGTCAAAAACACATGCATATTTTGTTGCTTTTCTTGTGGGTGAGTATAACTATGATTATTCACCTTCAACTTGGTGATTAGTAGCATTTACCTGTCCAAATGATGTAAAGTGACAGTTTCTATGGTAACCTGTTCTATTTGCTTATTGATGTGATAATAGATGAAGATGGTGTTTTGTGCTATGGTTTATTTTCATTTGGAGATGTTACTTGGAGAAATCTCATTATTCCAAGTCTTTGGATTTGTAAAAAAATGTTTTATTCTTTGTTCGCGCGCTACAGATTGCATTTTGTATCTGATCAACGTAGAATGTAAACACACAGCATGTGTCCCATGAATAAAGCTTGAAGTCTTATAATTTCTCTTGGTTTTTGAGGCATTAGATGGAGTTGAAATGGTTATTTTTCAACATCTTTCTTTGCAGAGCCATATTTGCTCGGCTGTCTCTTGAGGGATATTTCTGTTTTCTCTGAATAGATCATTTTCCTGGCTATCGGAAGTTTGCCATTTGTTTTACTTGTTCTTGAGTTATTCCAGATTTTCTGATGACTGATTTCCTATTAATTGAGTTTTTGTGCCATATCTTCGGCGTTCCTTGACAAATCTGTGTGAATATTGGTGTGTTGAATAATTCTCAATATTGGTGTGTTGAATAATTCTCAATATTGGTGTGTTGAATAATTCTCAATATTGGTGTGTCGAATAATTCTCAATATTGGTGTGTTGAATAATTCTCAATATTGGTGTGTTGAATAATTCTCAATATTGGTGTGTTGAATAATTCTCAATATTGGTGTGTTGAATAATTCTCAATATTGGTGTGTTGAATGATTTCAAGTGTTGTGCAATCTCGCTACGACTTAACATTAAATTTGAGATTTCTTGAATTCATTTATTTCTAACTCTACTTTGTTGGCCTGTCAATTTATTTGTGTTAAAGATTGCATTTTTTGTCTGATCAACATGAAATTTTTATACATTGTTTATCTAATAAATAGCTTGTAGACTATTGTTTTGGGGGCAAATTCTGGTGCAATTTATTGTTGCTCAGTGACCAACATATTTTTAATTCTAGCTCTGTGATCCTTTCACCTCACCGTTTCAAATTTTGTATGTAAATGGATCGCCTCGTGAGCTATTTGCAATGTGTGTTCAACTTGGTTTCTCGCTATGACTCATTGTTTTCAAGTTATTCAAGATTTACTGATTTATTGACTGCTTTTATTACCACATTTCTCAACACTTTCATTGGTTTATCATTTGATGTAGGTTGGTTTAAGTCAGGAAATTACTGGTTATTGAAAAGTTTTGTTGTCCAACTCACCTTTAAATTTTCAATTGATTTCACCAGGTGTCGCTCATCAGAGCGCTTTCATTTCCTTCTTGTTTTACTTGAGGTGAAATATACCCATTATACGCAATGTGGCCAGATTTGGTGTTGAGCACCATTCAACATTGGAGACAGAAAAAGTTGTCATGCAGATGTTCTTATCTTTGGCATGGTTGGCTCATTTGGGAAAGTTGAGACAAACTTACATCAGATGTATTCCTCTTTGTTTTACGTATTTAGTATGGATTTTTTGCATGTCGAATGTAATCAGAGTGAACCACTTGAAGAAGTGACAGGAGCTGAGTGTTGATTCTAAATATTGGTGTTGTAAACATGCTCAGGACACTGTTCATAGAATATCATTCCAACATTTAGCTCATTGTATTATATCTTGTTCTAGTGTTCATAGAATATCATGCCAACATTTAGCTTACTCAGACCATCTGTCATACTCAGGTCTGCTTTCTGAACTGCTCAATTTTCTTTCCTCTGATGCTCTTGGTTCATCTTTGCACACTGAAACTAGGATGACCACAGGGTATAAGTTAATAAGTTATTGATTGCTCATTGTTGAAGTGTTTGTTCATTGTTTGTCAATGGCTGCATACTTGTCAATAGTCCAATGTACCATGCAGCCAATCATAACCCTGTGTCACCTGAAGGAGATAGATTGTTGACCAAACATTTAGAACACAGTTTGCACAAGACATCAGTCATTTAAGATGGGAGTCCAGGGTGAGTCCTCCCTTCTAGACTTGTTTCTGAGTTATCCAGAAGCTCTTGCAGTTTTTATAATATTGTAATGCCCTCAAGATTGCCACAAGAGTTAAGCCTGTGCCATGAACTAGTACCACTCATATGTTTAATTGTGTCAGGTGACCATAAGCCCAAGAGGCATAGCTGTTATTTTTTGCATAGCATTCATTATAATAAATAATAAATAATAAATATGTACATGTGTGCGTGACATGCTCTCTGTCTGGGCGTCAGGCTGCCTCTGCTGTTTCTCCTAAACCCCTTGCAAGGTTTTAATGTGATTTTGCAGATTTGTTCCTATGAAGCTGGTGACAGCTGACGAGTTTCAGACCGATCGGGCAACCTCTGTGCCACCTAATGTGATGATTATTATGCGCTGTGGTCGCATATATATATCTCTGTCCGGGCGTCCGTTGTCCGGCATCCGCAGCTGTATATCCTAAACCACTCAGGATCTTTATGAGATGTGGCAGAATGTGCTCCTATCAAGCTGACGACGAATGACAACAAATTTCAGACCTCTCCGACTACTGATGTGCCCCCAAGTGGCAATTTTAGTTTTTTATGCTTACTTCTGTATCTTTGGAGGTCCTCAATGGATTTTTATGTGCCCACATATTTATATGTGGACGCATTATGCAGTCATCTTTGTCCGTCCGTCCGTCCGTCCGGGCGGCGTCCGTCCGGCGTCCGGCGTCCGCTGCTCTATCTCCAAAACCCTTTGACATACGTTCATGAAATTTGGCACATATGTTCCATTCATGAATGGGACGGCATGTGCGAACTTTGGGACGGATTCGACTACCGGTGTGCCCCCTAGTGGCAATTTTAGTTTTTTACGCTTACCTTTCTATCTTCAAAAGTCCTGAACGGATTATTTTGAAATTTGATATGTAGGCACCTATTAGTGAGATGACGTTATCGTGCCGTTTTCAGATGGATTCGACATAGTTTGCGCCACCTAGTGGCCATTTTTAGTGTTTTCGAGTCTGTTTTTGTGCGTCCACCCCTCTATCAACCAAACCGCTCGAAGGATGATTGTGAAAATTGGCATGTATATGCTTACTATGTAGAGGATGGTTGACGATGATTTTCCGACGATTTCGACTACTGTGGCGCCTCCTAGTGGCAGTTTTGTTTTTTTGCGCCTATGGCTGTATCTCCTAAACCGTTCGCAGGATCTTTACAAATTGTGTAAGTATATTTATATGATGTTAACAACGGAAGATGACGACTTTTGGTCGGATCCGACTACCGGTGTGCCCCCTAGTGGCAATTTTAGTTTTTTACGCTTACCTTTGTATCTTCAAAAGTATTGAACGGATTTTCATGAAATTTGGTATGTAGGCACCTATTAGTGAGATGACGCTATCCTACTGTTTTCAGATGGATTCGACGTAGTTTGCGCCACCTAGTGGCCATTTTTACTGTTTTCGAGTCTGTATTTTTGCGTCCACCCCTCTATCAACCAAACCGCTCAAAGGATGATTGTGAAAATTGGCGTGTATGTGCTTACTATAAGGAAGACAGCTGACAATGATTTTCAGACGATTTGGACTACTGTGGCGCCTCCTAGTGGCAGTTTTTTTTTTTTGCGCCCATGGCTGTATCTCCCAAACCGTTTGCAGGATCTTTACTAAATTTAGCAAGTGTATTTATGTGATGTTGACAACGGACGATGACGACTTTAGGATGATTCTGATTACCGGTATGCCTCTAGTGGCAATTTTAGTATTTGCCTCTAGTGGCAATTTTAGTATTTTACATTGACCTCTGTATTTTCATAGGTCTTCAGGTGTATACTTTGTGTTACTTCGTGACTGTGAAGGAAAAGTTCCAAGTAGAAATTTGTTTCTGGCATTCTAATGCTGTGCTAATCTCGTATGTTGGTGAATTTGTTTTTAATTCTATGTTTCTGTGGTGCTTTAAGCAACTGGTGTATAGGATGTGCTTGTATTATGAAGATTACTCACATTTTGCCCCTAGCCTATTGAGGAGACAATGACCATGCCTTTCCATTTTGCAAAGTACAGCCTACTGGCCACTTTATGGTACCAATAAACAACCCTAGAAGGATACCATATGCGGTGCAATTGTGGGCGCATTTCAACGCTCTGCGTTGCTCTTGTCATAAAAGTTGGCAGTTAGGCATCTATGATACCATCCACTCGTTTTCAAGTGGATTTGAGATACTTTGCGCCACCTAGTGGCCATTTTTACTGTTTTCGAATCTTTTTTTTTGCGTCCGCCCTTCTATCAACCAAACCGCTCTGGGTATGATTTCGAAAATTGGCATATTTGTTCTTACTGTAAAGAGGGCAGATGACGATGATTTTCTGACGACTTCAACTACTGTGGCACCTCCTAGTGGCAATTTTGTTCTTTTGCGCCCATGGCTGTATCTCCTAAACCATTTGCAGGATCTTTTACTAAATGTTGCAAGTATATTTATATGATGTTGGGAAAGAACATCGACGACTTTCACATCGATCGGACTACAGTTGCGCCCCCTTGTGTCAATTTTAGTTTTTACGTTAACCTTTGTATCTTCAAAGGTCCTCAACGGATTTTCATAAAATTTGACAGATTTAAGGCATGTATTAGTGAGAGGACGCTATCCTGCTACTTTTGGATGGATTCGAGGTATTTTGCTTTACTGTTTTTGAGTCTGTTTTTTAAGCGTCCACCTCTCTATCAACCAAACCACTCTAAGAATGATTTTGAAAATTGGCGTATATGTTTTCAGTGTGATGAGAACGTTGACGATGTCGGCTTTGAATACTGTGGTGCCTCTTAGTGGTAGTTTTGTTTTGCGCCCATAGCTGTATCTCCTAAACTCACTGCAGGATCATTATAAGTAAGTGTATTTATATGAAGATAACAATAGACGACAGCTTTCAGGTTGACGCTGTGCCCCCTAATGTGGCAATTTCATTTTTTTTTGTTTTTCCTTTGTTTGTTTGAAGTTCCTTGACAGATTTTTATGAAATATGGTGAATTTTGATGTCGGGGACTGACCTGATGTCGGGGACTGACCTGATGTCGGGGACTGAAGGCTTCATCAATTGAAATCATTTAAAGACTTGCTTTTACTTCATATCTTGGGCAAACACTGGATCTGAATACTTAGACTCTGGTGTGGACTTCATGAAAACTTGGGTCGTACCTTGCTAATCAATGGATTTTTACCGACAACATCGGAATTCTACAATGCACTCCAATAATTGAGCAATTACAAGGTATAATCTGGAAGAAAAATTAGTGTGACAATCCTCAACATGTTGGGAAGGACATGACTGCAACCACTTGAGAATCAAATTGGTATTTTCGCAAAATAGCGCTTTGAACTCTTTTAATTCCTAATAATCTCTCATCCAATTACGTGGGAAAGGCATAGAGTTTGTTTTTCCAGGGTATTAATTATTCGAGATGGTGGACAATTTACCTTAGACTCGTGGCATATCTATTAAGGAGACGGGGTGCCTTCCCATTGTTCAATTTATCCCCGTATCCAGTACTACTGTACTTTAACAGTTCTCTCTGACATGAAATGTTCAAAGGGTACTTAAGGTCAATGTGATCTGCCACGTGAACAGTTTGGGTGAAGTATTTAAAAAATCTGCCAAAAAATGAATGAAACTTAGGAATTCAAAGCGTATGGGATAAATACAAAACGTACAGAGAGTGGCGTTGAAAAAGTAATATGACTCACTCGATATTAAAGGTATCAACCGACGGGAAACCGAAAATTTTATGGATCTTGAACCACCAAATGCCTTTGTACAGATTGGAATGAAAGTTGAGATAAGTTGGTATGAAATGGAATGCTTGACATAAGTTTAATATTAATAGAGAATCCTACTCGAGTCTCACGTTTTTGACACGGGCAAAACCTCTTAGAAATGTCCTCAAAATCCCGAGGCTCGCCGAGGGATTTTGATGTAATTTCTAAGAGGTTTTGCCCATGTCATAAACCTGAGACGATTGTAGGATTTGTTTATTCACATGAACTGAGAAAACAATATTTTTTGTCGAAAAACTTCACGTGTCTGAAACTTTCAACCACTTGACGCAACTTTGTAAAAACATGCTAACTTGTGCAATGTAAAGTAAACTTGGTTACTTATTGTTAACTGTTTCATTTCAAAATTAACCATAAAACTGCATTCAGCTTTCGAACAAATGTTTAAGTTAGAATCTACCGTAATAAATAGTTTTTGAAGTTGTAACACTAAAACTTCAAATATTTGTAAATAAATAAGTCAGCAGGGCTTCCCCACATGAGCAATGGCTTGACCTAATGAGACAGCACAGCTAGACAGTTTCACCGCGGGATTTCTTGTGTTGGGGTTTGTCTCCATCTGTGTGAATGATGGTGGATATGGAATTCGCCGCTGAACATGGGTCTGTTTAAGAAGTTGTTTGCATGTCCTTCCAACTGGGAGTACATACAGTTGCGACGCCTGCTTTTTCAATCAAAACCTTGTCATCTTCACGGAATCCTGGCTTTGTTTGGTTGGCGCGCGTTTGGTTGTTGGCATTAGTGTTTTGCAGACAATAAAATTGATTTCTATTTTGCACTTCTTTTTGATTTGCCCGTGTATCTAAAACCTACTCTGTGTTATTAACCAGTCGTGTTGTAACACATTCCAGTTGATGTGAGAAGATGTGTCTATATGGCAATGGTAACACTGACGTGATTGTAAAAAGGGATGAGCAAATCTAGTGACCCTTCCTAGTACGCCAAACCAATAATCTTAATTTAGACTTAATAATAACTAATATCTAACATGTCTGTTGAGTTGGTCAGTCCCATCAAAACATAATGAATTATCTAAGTTACACAAAAAACACCCCAAATTCTATGCAGTTTTCAACAAAGGGCCATAGCCAGGCCTAACTGTCTGATGTAATAACGTGTAATATATCTAGGGTCTGGATTAATTTTACAGATTCTGAGCAGCTGTGACCACTGCAAACTGATCTCACCTAATAAGGACACAATGGCTGACAAGGGAAATTTTATTTCATCATTTTTCAGTGAATGAAAGATATGCTACGTCATGTTTAATTCTTTTCCTGTTCAAGTTTTTCCAATAAATAGCTCTGATCACACATTTGGAGTGGTTTGTGCTGACAACTGAATATTTGAAGGACTTGAGAAATACAGAAATACATATTTGGTAATTTATTTTGTTTTAATTGGTTTGAAAGTTGAGGTACATTTGGAGAATATCTCGATTATACTAGTCACAGCTGAGATTCCATTTGAAAGTTGAGATACATTTGGAGAATATCTCAATTATACTAGTCACAGCTGAGATTCCATTTGAAAGTTGAGATACATTTGGAGAATATCTCAATTATACTAGTCACAGCTGAGATTCCATTTGAAAGTTGAGGTACATTTGGAGAATATCTCAATTATACTAGTCACAGCTGAGATTCCATTTGCCCTCAGACAACTTTTATAATTCAGCATGCTCTTTGTATTGAAGCAAATGAATCTGCTTGCATTACTTTTATAATGCTTATAATTCAGCATGCTCTTTGTATTGAAGCAAATGAATCTGCTTGCATTACTTTTATAATGCTTATAATTCAGCATGCTCTTTGTATTGAAGCAAATAAATCTGCTTGCATTACTTTCTTAATGGGCATTTCCCAAACTATCGTTGGTTTTAAATATGTTTCATTACTGTTTTTATCATTTTATTTTTAATACTCCAGTCTAGGTAGCACTTTGTTCTGTTTCCTGCTGGGTTCTCTATCTTTTGATTTTATTTTGAAGCTTGAAGTGCCAAAACAAATTGGCAGAATATTGATCCTCTGTGAAACTTAGTAGTCAGCTGTCACCCACCAACCCACCTCATTCATCTATTGGATTTTCTCATTAACTTTGAAGCTAGTAATAGTTAATCTTCACCACACATGTTTCATCACCAGCTGACTACCATGTATCAGTTTTCCGGTTAGAAAGTAATTCAACAAATCTGGGCAATAAGCATTGTCTTAAAAGCTATCAACATCTTATTTGTCACTGTGTTTTGTTTCTGTTAATTCTTTGTAATGTAGTTTTATTAGTTGTATACTAAAAGAATAAACCATAATAAGTTTATGGTATTGTTAATTATGACCAGCGTTTGTAAATCATAATAAGTTTATGGTATTGTTAATTATGACCAGCGTTTGTAAACCATAATAAGTTTATGGTATTGTTAATTATGACCAGCGTTTGTAAACCATAATAAGTTTATGGTATTGTTAATTATGACCAGCGTTTGTAAATCCTCCCAGTTTACCTATACACATGTTCGTTTATCTTCAATCCATAATAGAGTCTTCACAACTGTGTCCGACTGACAGGCCCCACGCTCTCTATGATTCTGGTGAAAACCTGTAAGAACATGGCTGAAGGAGCAGCGGTGTAAATCTTTGCGTGTCTTTAGAAGTGTGTTTTCCTTGTAAGCGAAGTATTGATGGCATGCAGGAGCATACTCAGGTGCTGTAGTAGCCCTTCAAGACTCGAGGTTTTGCGTGGAGTGACAAGGAAAGAGATTATTAATAGGGAACTGTATTTTATTCTGAATAATACTCAGCTCTGTAAACTTGAAGGGTTGGTATTAGTTACCTACTACAGCTGTATGAAGACTATCTTACCACTGTTATTTGAGCTCCGTTAACCCCGAAATTTCAGACAGCCGTTGACTACCTGGGTATAGTTGACTTGTGTTCGTCACCTCGTCGTAAAGCTTAGGCTACATCAACATATAAAGCTAACGGACCGGCGGGGGCACATGCAAAATCTGGTAGTTACCCGGCACTCCCATTGTTCGTTGCAGCCGTTTAAGTGGAAAACAATCAAATAAACGTCATTTGGTAGCATAATTTGTCGCCTTTTTAACAAAGAAGTGTGTCGTCGTTTCAAAAACAGCACGCTCGTGACACGGCGCACATGCCATTTCCTAAAAATTGAGACGTCTTTCGAGACATGATGACAGCTTCGCAGCACCAAGGTTGTTTTGAAATACAGTTTGCTGGTATAAAAATACTAAAAACTTGTAACAAAATGAAACAAGTTCCGATAATTTGTTATAACATGTACGTAACCTATAGGTACCGTCAGCGACGAACACTTGATAAAAGAATCGGGGGAAAAGAAACTGATAAAGGTCAGGTGACGTAATCGCAAAAAGCTGACTCAAGAGAGCACATCACAATTTTAACAGCAGCCGATGAAGGATCGCTAACTTTTCCAACACCGGTAAATACAGAAGTTAGTTTACTCAAGGACCCTGTTTCCTAGGTTTACACAAGGATGAGATTAGTTTTAATGACATTAATTTTGAGTCAGATTTTATTTGTCCATTTTTTACCCATATCGGCTCAAACCTGTAAGCCTATATTTAGTATACAGCTTTGGGCCAAGGCTTGGGTAACTCGGCGATGGTGTGCGATGACCAACCCTTTAGAAGACACCTTTTTCGAAGAGTTTGAGCAACCAGGTGCCATAAAAAAGGCATAGCGAACCTTTTACAGCACTGTGGCAAACAATAAAAATAAGGACGATTGATACAATGATAAATTATGATGTAAAGTCTTCAAAATATGACATATGCAATGAATGTGTAAAGCAGAGGATACCCCGCCATTCACGTCACTGGCACATCAGCCAATCAGCGATCGCTTTTGGAATTCAGTGTTTTAACCATGTATACGAATTGGCTTTTGTTTTGGCACGCAAGTCAGGCAAATGTGAGTTTTATTTGTATGTTAGAACCGATTAACTGCAACATTATTTTGACTACAGTCCCCTTTTAAGTCTCGCTACCAGCACATATTTGAGTGCCAACATAGGAATGTTAGAGAATTGTCCTAAAATTTTAACTGAATTTACATTGCACGAAGACAATGATTACCTTAACACAGGTATGCATCGGGGATGTGTCTATTATAAGGTCAATTGAGCACAAGGCTTCAAATCTATGGGTCAGTTTTGAAGACCTAAAGGTTATCTATTTGTACCTGTCGTTTGTGCTTGAGTTTTTCTTGTATTGTTTACATGCTTTAGCTTTGCTTTTAATTGTGTTAAACCCCTCTATTGTTGTGTAAAGCTGTCTTTCCTTCATTTACTTTCTTATAAAAACTGAACTGACATTTGTGTTTCTACATGCCTTGCTTGCCAATCTCATGTACTGTTGCACTGGTCTTAAAGGCTTGTTGATGTTAGGTTTAACATTCAGTACAAAGTGCAATTAAATATAAAGGCATTTAGACATTAAAGTGTTTGTGGACATTAACTTTCAAAATTTTACCCTAATTTGAGATTACAACAGGGCAGGGAGTACACACTCATGTGAGTGTGTTAGCCTAAAAATAAATCCAACAAAGCCATTGACATTTACAATTAACTCTGGAAGAGATTATTTATGTGAAAGCTTTCAATAGCTACCAGTGGCCCAGGGCATGTTGTTTATTGATTCACCTCTGCTACACTTGGAAATGTTGTTTACTAGTTGTCTGTTCCAAATATACTGTCCTCGGCAACATACCAACAAAAGTTGTTTAAGTTTCTTGTTGTCCAGCCAGGAAATAAACAGTTGTACTCCTTTATGTTCCAGTCTTGGTCCCTTCACCACTGATGGGAACCAGCAATCCCGCGAATGATTGATTGAAAGAGGCCTTTTTAATACATTTTCCTCTTAGCATTTATGGGAGACCCATACAGCGCAATAACCAGATGTGTTAGTACAAATGGCAGGGCCTTCATATGGGTGACATCACTGAAAGTTTCTGTTGCATTTCTTCAGTAACGATTGCATGGATATTATGAATTATCATCAAACTTTGTACTTCACTCCAGACAATCATGTTTGCTATGTTTTCAGTAAATATTTCCTAGAGGCAACACAAGTGTGCTGAAGTATTTCAAAGCTGGTGCTTATTTTCTTCTTTGACTCTAGGCAATGGATGGCGACTCCCGCAGAGACCATGAATCGAATCCAGAGCACCTGGAGAGAACTTACGTTCATGATGTCTACAACAAGATGGCGCCACACTTCAGTGACCGCCGACTGCGAGCATGGCCATTGGTCAAAGAATTTATTTTGTCTTTGCAAGCTGGCTCACTTTTGGCAGACATAGGTAGGCTTCTGATGAAATATTAATATGATTATGCGTTACAGGGCTCGACGCTATTAAAATCGCCAGGTCGCATTTTGCGACCTAGCCAAAATCCCAGGTCGCATTTTCAAAATCCAGCTCGCATTCGTAAATGCCAGGTCGCAAAATTTTCCCGCCATTTT
>NMRA01000393.1:197209-232417 GCA_002633005.1 Phoronis australis | reverse complement strand
TTTGTGTGTTAGCATGGCACCTAGCTTATTGGCTAATGTTTGATGTTGTGTGTTAGTAAGTCAACTAACTTATAGGCTAATGTTTGACTTTGTGTGTTAGCATGGCACCTAGCTTATTGGCTAATGTTTGATGTCGTGTGTTAGTAAGTCAACTAACTTATAGGCTAATGTTTGACTTTGTGTGTTAGCATGGCACCTAGCTTATTGGCTAATGTTTGATGTTGTGTGTTAGTAAGTCACCTAAATTATAGGCTTGTTTGATGTTGGGCTTGTCACACACATGTACAGGTGGTGCTCAATGCAAAGAACATTCTACAGGCCACCCACATGTACAGATTGTGCTCATTGTAAAAAACATTCTATTGGCCACTACCCACGTGGGCAGATTGTACAGATTACATAATTTGTTTTTTGAATTGCTTATTATATAATGCACAGTGTCACGTATAAGTAAAAAGTGAACCAGTGAAAATATGAAATTTGTAAATGATTTAATGAGGTCATATAGGCTGAACTAAGAGGATACCAAAAAATACTTAGAATTTTTTACTTTGTAGCTTTGTTATTTAGGAGGAAACTAGTAAGTGCATTCACCATCTTGACTGTTTCTGTTCCTGAGTTATCACAGTTTCACAGTTTCACACGTTATTGATAACAATTTCAACTCAAAAACTCTACAACGTGTTATAGAACTTGCATATTCATTATGGTGTTCTCCAGTTCAGTGACTTTACTAGACGTAGAGGGTTGTGAGCATGTGATAACATGTAGCTTTTTTGTTAACTGCCAAGCACAGTTTTTTGTCTGGTATGACAACAGGCAGACCAATAATCTACCGGGCTTATTACAGACCACATGTGAACACAGTCAAACACAAAGCGAATTGGTACTTTCGGAAAGAATAGATTGTCGTAACTTCGGTTGTAGTTGGGTGATTCTTGCCATTCAAAAATTAAATATGATCAGCATGTGACTGAGAATTCAGAAATACTATTGGTCGATGTTCAAATATGTTACAGCTTAACTTTTATTTTTAACAGCACAAACCAGTCGGGCTAAATACCATCTTTTTTGGAAAGTAGAGCAATTATCGAACAAAAGAGAGCTGGCCAGAGTGGAGTCAGTCATGTAAGATATTGGCTTCAGGGGTCATCCTCCAAACTTGTTGTTGGGCTACAGAATCGAACAAGTTGGGATCAACGGGAAAACACCGTAATGAGATTGTTTTTGGTGAAATGCCGCCAATTTCTAACAAATGCAATAACAAAAAATTCCCTGTTTCCAACTCTGTGAGGCTTCTTATAATATAATGCCCACAAATTTCCATTATATTCTCAGGTCTAAGTTCTAATGCATAGGTTGAGCATTTTGAATTAATATTTGGTACTTAAGATATATTAGACAATGAAAAAATGATATTACTTGTTGGGTATATCGTGTCTTGAATTGGTGATATCAACCATTTGCTGGGAGTCGTAAAATGATGTGTCATGTCATAAATTAAATCTTGTATGCCGCAGTACACAGTCGTTGTCGCAGCCTTGACCACTGCATGCACTTTTCATTTGGCAAAATTTGACCTGCATCTTCATACAGTGCATAGCAAAAGTAATCGGACAAAATGATCTGGAAATCCCAGTGGAGATGGCAGAGTGTAATTAGAATTCCCAGTCAAGATGGCTGAAAGTAGGCAGAATTCCCTGTTATGTTGGCTGCCTGTAAGCAGTATTCACCCCTACGACCCATCATGGCTAGGAAATGGTATTTTGTCAGATTACTTTTGGCAAGTACTGTACATGAAGCTGTTGTGTAAACCAAGGTTACTGAATATTGGTTTTAACTTGCTACATGGTCGTTGTCTGATGGCCTTTTGAAGATCTCGTGATTAATTACAGTCTTGATAATTTTGCATATTGATGTGTGACGCACACTACCATATTCATTGCTCTTCCCACTTGTAAATGCTATTGATCTCCAAAGCCTCAGGGACACTTCTAACAATTAATGTCTTGGTTGCTAGGTAACATCAAGCATGCTTTATCCAGTTCTTGTCACTATATTTACTCACCTAAACCCTTCAAGTGATATTTTGAAATATTGATAAGATAGCAGCACTGATTTACACTTGATATAAGGGATCTTCACACTCACACTTTTTATATCTCCTAATCCCCAATTGAAGTTGTTAGTACCTCAATGAGCCCATGCAAGCAACTCTCAGTGTCCCAAAGTTTGCACCTAATGGGCGTAGGAATGTTGACTTTTTAATTTTGTGAAAGGCTGTGAACTTCAGGTCAACAGCCAATCAACAGCTACAGCATGCAAGTATGGTGCATACAAAAGGTCACTTGTTGTCACTTGAACTCAGACAAAGCTGTGGATTTTCATATTTAGTAAGTCAGTACAATGTGGTCTGTTTCATAAACAGTGACTTAAGTCAGAAGTTAGGTCTACCATCCAACACTTTGTGAAAAATAATCAAATATTACTTTAGCAAAATTACTCTATGTCTGGACGTATACCCATTACTTCTAGTTATTGATATAATTGGTAGAAATAATTTCTAGGTTAGGAAATGCTAATAATTTATGGCTAAACATTTACTGAGTGAGTGTGAAATAAGACCAAATTTCTGACTAGAATGTTCAGTTTTTTTCATTAAACAGACTGTTCTAGGTCATGAAGGCATCACGTGTCGTTTAGATTTAAGTAATCACCCTGGTATTGCCTTATTTGCCTCCCCTTCTGGTTTACAGTGTCCCCTACCCTCCTATGGTGCACATTCAGAAATACTTGGTCATTTGTTCAATCCCCTGGAATGACAATTAATTCTGGTTGAGATTGGTCCTCAAAGTCCATCAGGTTCATATGATTGGTTGGATATCTCAGTGTGATGAGATTGAAAAGTAATAAATTAAAGTTTCTGCATGCCTTTGGCGACTGTTTATGATGATTCTCAGCAAATCTCAGAATTATGTGTTTCTGAATGTCAAAGACATTCTCCACTAAACAGTTTTGTATGCCCTGAATTTAATTGATGTCTCATGGTGCTGTGTATGTTTCTGATAGAAAGCTAATTCATCAGGTGATTGTTGATCCCCAAAGCATTGCTCCCTATTATGTATTACGGGACAGTATCGTCATCACCGTCTAGAAACTGTTTCTGAGAGATTCTGTATGTTGTTAGTTCTGCCCTGTTGTGGATATTGACATCAGTGCTGAAACCAATAGAGCTGACATCAATCCAGAGAAAGTTGTAGTCTGTGTCCAACAAGACTATTAGGACAATGGAGAAGAAGTGAATGAATGTTATTTATTTCATTTACCAACATCTCTTGCTTTTTATTCTTTTAGGATGTGGCAATGGGAAATACCTGAACATTAATCCTGACATCTACACTGTTGGTTGTGACATGTGTACTCCTCTAGTCAGCATAGCTCGTCACAGTCAACAGCAGGCTATGATGTGTGATAACCTCTCACTTCCCTATAGAGACAATGTGTTTGATGCTGTCATCTCTATTGGAGTCATTCATCATTTCTCAACACTAGATCGACGCGTCAGAGCCATCCAGGAACTAGCAAGAATACTGACATCTGGTGGACGACTCATGATCTATGTCTGGGCACTTGAGCAGAAGCGTAGAAAGGTGGACGTGCATGTTAATTGTATAGAGCTTAGTGTGGAGCAGGGGTCAAAGGTCATTATTAGTTGAAATGAGAAGGGCTTGGCACTGGCTATTTAAGGATATACATTATATTAGGAAATGACAGAACTTCAGAGCCTTGTGTTTCACTAAAAGCTGATCACGTTCAAATGGAACTTTCAGATACTATGATCTGAATATGCATTGTTCTCTAAATTCAAATTATTTTAAAATGCTAACATTGGGACTTGTGATTTTTAGGAAAATTGTTATTTTCCATCATGAATATTTGTACAGAAAAAATTAATTCATGTTATTACCATATAAATGGCATTCCTATCGATTCCAATCTAACCAAGTAATTTTGTGTGTAATTTGATTTGTGCAAAAGGTGGAGTGCACATGCTGTTACTTCCTGATCATGTCTTGACCCATAGTGACTGTTTGTGGGTCTTGTATAGAGTCGTTAACATTTTGTAGTCACTAGATTGACTTGTGAAGGACTTGTTGATATCATGTGTTCCAGTAGCACTACCTCTTGCTAATATATTTGTTTTGTCCATAGTTTGAAGGTCAAGATGTTCTCATCCCCTGGCAGCCTCACCCACTCAGGAAGGGCAGACGGAGAGGTATTTTGACATCAAGTAGTAATTTCAGTTTCACAAACATATGACGAAAGTTATCTCACTAAAATTTGTAATTAACCCACATCTATCAAAAACAACTTATGATTTACTGTACTCGTCCGGGTTACCGCCCATGCTCGGCTTACGGCCGACCCCCGAAATTTTCAATTTTTCAATTTTAAGCGCCCATGCTCGGCCTACCGCCCACCCCCATTTTTATGATCGAGACCTTAAAAGTGTGTGTGCTTTTGTGAACGTTCATCTCCCAAAACTAAAATTCCAAAACGTGAGCAACTCGCTTGCCTTTCACTGACAATCAGTTTTAGCGGAACTGGGAACTTGCCTTACTATGGCGGTAAAATACCCGTATTCTCATGCTCTTTACTGAAGGAGACACAATTATTTCCTGTGGATCACGAGCAGAACTCGTGTCAGCGTGTACTCATCAATGAGACTACACTTGTCGAATATATTTCATTGCCGTGGAAGAACCATGAAAGCAGTACTTGACAAGAACTTCAATTCCGTGCCCTACCTTTCTGGATGCTACGTGACAGTACACGAAACATCACCACCCTGAGCAATGAAATAAAAAAAACAAGACCACACTCGGTTGGTACATTACCAACGATTTTGGAAACACCACCGACATAATTTAGGAGGCATTGTTTTGAGTACTAGCTGATACGGGCCATTGTTCCGTGTCTTCGTTAAAGGCATGTTATTAATGACTCGTTCCTGACACCAAAATGGAAGCGCCCAACCATATTTAGTCATAACATGCAACCTAGACCGCGACATACATATGTGATAAAACGTCACAAAACAGCGATGTTTCTACCCATTGTTAAACTTTCATCCCCGCAAACGATTGCGACTTGGAAATGGCGTTAAGGAATATAATGGCCTGTTTCAATGTGCGTCTCGTTTTTATGGCAAAAGACAGTGGCAAACAAATTCTCATGACCTTCTTTCCGGGGTTGAGCACGCGCGTATGAGTCACTTGTCACTTACAGTCAAGGTAACTTGCACTCCAGAGCGTGGGAACTCGCGTGCGCGCACCACACCAAAGTCGCACATCAAAAGAGAACAGCGAGAGTAAAAAGTTAAGTTTAAGAGTATAGTGGCTTGACTGTAGGTTAAGCTGACTGGGTGTTTATTTGACACTGAACTTGGGCCTCCTGCTGTTTTAAAAAACTAAAGTACCCCAAAATTGCGACGCGAAGTCTTAGTTCTGATAATTCGCGGCTCAATGTTCCCTAGGCCCCAGGGGTTCACCCCCTCCCCACTACTGTCAATTGTCAGTCAGCCTACGTCGTAGATATTTCCGACTCGAATGGGAAGGATTTTGTTTCGGTTGAAACTAGCCAGTGAAGAAACAAAATTATTCGGAAGGGCTAAAAAGGTAGGTGAAAACAATATTCACAAAGTTAAAGGAATTCTTCAAAATCCGAGCTTCCCACCTAAAGCGAATTATGAGTGTTGGCAAGACCACTGTCACGTTTCTCTGGCTTTATTTTTGCGAATATATGTTTTATCTAGAGCACTGCTGACGGAAACTTAGCGCGGCAGACGGCATCGCTGAAATCGTAGGTATTGAAGCCAGCGGGATTCTTAGTTTTGCGAACATGGGAAGAAAATAAAGTGACAAAGCGTTCAAGATATTACATTTTGAAGCAAATCCATGACCCTTGACAATAATTTGTTACTTGTATTATAATTCACATTGCCAAAGCTCCAAACCAACGTCTCCAACGCTGTCGTTGTATTCTTTGTTATCATCGATTTTTGTCTTAAAATGGGTAATCGCGCATTTCCTAAGCATTGGGCGCATAATCACCAATCTTCAAGGGTCGGGGATGGGCGCTTAACTGAGATGTGGGTGTGAACTGGAAATCTTCAAAAATCGCAGAGGAGCGGTTAACCGAGCAGTGGGCGGTTAAATCGAAAATCCACCTAAAGTTGGGGATGGGCGGTTCAGTGAACATGGGCGTTTACCTGAAGGTTTACGGTACGTCAGACCAGACTGAGAATAACCATCAGGTCTTTATTCCTCAGGCCTGACTCAAGACGTTGCTTGTCACACTGCGTTATTTGTCAGCCAATAAAGCAGTATTGCTGTCATAGCATTTTGATAATATTTTCATATTTTACTTCAATCAAAACAAAACATAAGAAGGTGTTAATGGTGTTGTAGAAGCGGAGTAAACACACATTTGAAGAAAGTTATTTTTGACATCACTACATGGTTCATATTGCGTTAAGCATGATCGTTTGAGGATTGTACCAAAAGTGATAACTCATTCTAGTTTTAATCACATTACATACCCTGCACTGGTACTGCTTAGTTGCATGGCTCAATAATCATATTACATACCCTGCACTGGTACTGCTATGCATGGCTCAATAATCATATTACATACCCTGTACTGGTACTGCTGTGCATGGCTCAATAATCGCATTACATACCCTGCACTGGTACTGCTATGCATGACTCAATAATCGCATTACATACCCTGCACTGGTACTGCTATGCATGGCTCAATAAGTTTCCGTCTTTGATTTCTTGTGGGAAATTTTTCATTGAATATGCAGATTTATTTATTTAGAAAATAATAGTTTAAGGAGAATTAATCATTTTTTTTAATCTTAACCTAAAATGCACCAGACCCAAACATTTTGTGCTGTGGTCATATACATTAATGTGGTAATATACAATGATGTGGTCAGGTAGAATTATGTGGTCAGGTATAATGATGTGGTCAGATAGAATGATGTGGCAAGATACAATGAGGTGGTCGGATACAATGATGAAAACGATAACTTATAAAACTGATGACTAACTCTTATTACTTAATTTCTAAGCAATGTTTAACTCTGAAAAAAGTCACTGAATTTATCCAGACTGAGCTATATGTATATGATGACAGGTGTAGCAAGGTATTTTGTGTATTGATTGATGTTGCCTACCAAAAATGGAGAAATATGAAATTTGCAATATTATTATTATATTTCTTGTTGTTTTACTTTTATTAGTACTAAGGAAAAACATTTCAGCAAAAACAATAGCTTTATCTCTGATTTCTTAATTGTTGAATGTTTCTTTTCTAAAGGCTTGTGCTTTTGTCTTCTAAAAAGCTTTACATGGCCTAGTTCTTTACATGGCCAAGGTGCTTTACATGGCCAAGGTCTTTACATGGCCAAGGTCTTTACATGGCCAAGGTGCTTTACATGGCCAAGGTGCTTTACATGGCCAAGGTGCTTTACATGGCCAAGGTGCTTTACATGGCCAAGGTCTTTACATGGCCAAGGTCTTTACATGGCCAAGGTGCTTTACATGGCCAAGGTTTCCCAGATTTATTTGCTTGCTGCAGATTAGGGAACGTCTCTACATCTGATTCAATAATAGATGAACTGTGAGTCAATGAGTCAATAGTATAGCAATATAAAGGTGGCCACCAGGCTACTTCTAACGAGGTAATATGACTACAACTGTGGCCACCAGGCTACTTCTAACTAGGTAATATGACTACAACTGTGGCCACCAGGCTACTTCTAACTAGGTAATATGACTACAACTGTGGCCACCAGGCTACTTCTAACTAGGTAATATGACTACAACTGTGGCCACCAGGCTACTTCTAACTTTGGTAATATGACAATACAACTGTGGCCACCAGGTTACCCCTAACGAGGTATGTGGCAAGTTGATTTCCAGTGTCTACTTGCATTTTATCTGGTCATATTGCTCTTTGAAGAAGGACAATATAGACTTGGTATCTGGCAATGTGTATATGAGCTTGTCATTGAAGTTGTCACTCACAGGCTGTTGGTAATTTTTCCAGGACTTGTCTTGACCAATTAGATCTACACTTACACTAAATAGTTGCGTAGTTATGGATGTTGTTAAAGATCAGGCAGCGAACAATGTTTATGATAAGTTGTTGTATAATAGCTATCTCTTTGTTTCTTCAGATGTCACAAGTCTGTCTAAAGGTCCCTACTCCCTATAACTATATCTCTGTTTCTTCAGATGTCACAAGTCTGTCTAAAGGTCCCTACTCCCTACAACTATCTCTCTGTTTCTTCAGATGTCACAAGTCTGTCTAAAGGTCCCTACTCCCTATAACTATATCTCTGTTTCTTCACATGTCACAAGTCTGTCTAAAGGTCTCTACTCCCTATAACTATCTGAGTCTGTTTCTTCACATGTCACAAGTCTGTCTAAAGGTCGCTACTCCCTATAACTATCTCTGTTTCTTTAGATGTCACAAGTCTGTCTAAAGGTCCCTACTCCCTATAACTATATCTCTGTTTCTTCAGATGTCACAAGTCTGTCTAAAGGTCCCTACTCCATAACTATCTCTCTGTTTCTTCAGATCGTGTAAGAAGTCTCTCTAAAGACCGGTGCTCCAGTACCAGCTCATTCAGTGAAGAAGACATATCAAGTTTAGATTCTGACCATCCGCCCATTCATTTCCCTGCATTATCGGCCCATAAACCCACCGGCGTTTGTGACGCCCCTCAGCAGAGCAGAAGTAGCAGCAGTTTAACGTCACAAAAACTGCGCTCTCTAGTGACGGAGGATTGTTTAAATCAGCTGGACAGTGAAGGCTGTTCCAGGCACTCATCAACAAGTGACATGGATGAATGGGCGAATGATTTAGAACAGGATGTTAAATACATGCATGGTTTTAAGGCTACTAACTATGATATCTACTCTACAAGTTGTCTTCCCTGCCAGCAGAGGATGAGAGAAACTGGTGAAGACACAACAGGCGAAGCACTTTGGACACAGCCCACTGTATCAAGAACGAGCAAGAATATTAATATGTGCAATAAGTCAAGTTGTGTAAAACAAGGAGACAAATCAAACCACAAGTTTGTAAAGGATGCCAGTAGAGATCACGAGGCCTGTGCTATGTGGATGGATAGTCACCACTTTCACTGTAGCCTTGGAGAATCACCAACTGTCCCACCATCCCCAAGACATTTTGGAGTACAGGTTTCTCCAACTGTCTATCAGAAATCTGAGGGAACCCCTTCGTCTTTACATCGTAGTGACAGCAGTGTTCATTTCTGTTGCTATCTCCACCACAAAGGTCACGACCTCAGCCTGTCACTGAAATCTTCTCACAATATAGATTGTGATGAAGCAGTTAGGAAATCACAAATGCGTAATGGCAAAGGGGTGGAGACTGGGTCAAAAGAGACTAGTTTCTCTGATAAAATTGCATCCACCTTCAGGAAGTTGTTTAACCTTAAACATTCCAACAAGGAGAAGGTCCACCAAAAGTCCAACACAGTTGTTAGAGACAACATTAAAGTTGAACAGCCTTCAACTGCCTCTGATAACATGGACAAGGATGTGGCCTATAAGGAACTGATCAAGTTCATTGTAACGAATGAGACCAACTTGTTCATGGGATCCTGTGTAAAACCAGATAGGGGTAGTGAGCTGTTTGCTGTGAGAGAGTTTCCTCAGAGTAGTCAAGGTAATACTTCTGACATTGTAATCTCCCACCAGCCTCTTTCTCAGAGTGATAGCAGGTCCATAAATCCTGACTACAATAAACATCCAAATAGTCATTGTGCTAATCATCTGAATAAACACGACATAAGACAGTCACGGTCACTCCAGGATGACAGATACAGAAACTTGGAGAAACAAGAATTGTCAGATTGCAAAAAACAAATGAATTGTGCACATATTGAAGATCTTCATGTGACAGGCTTTAATACTAGTGTTCATGAAAATGGTGTCAAGACGAGACACTCAGAGTCCAGCTACATAGCTACCTCTTGTACGTCGAGAGTAGAATCAAGCACACACGCTAAAAATATGTCTAAACCATCACTGAGACGAAAGTCACGTGGTAGAAGACGATTGAGACAGGATACAGGTAGAATAGCATATAGTGATGATGAGGATGAGGGTGATGTATTCATTCATGACTACTCGACTACTCAAGAACTACTTAAGGCAGAGGAGTCTATTCTCCTAGCCTGCAATGCTGTAAGTGCTCAACAAGCCTCAAAGTCACAGTTGACGAGTGCAGCATGCCATGTGCACGTGACAGCAGACGCTTCCTCGGGGTCGAATTTGCCTGGCAAGCAACGCGATTACAGTTGTCAGCCAAATGACAAAGACTGCAGGCGTTATTATCATGTGTTCCGAGAGGGTGAGTTGGTGAGTTTGATTGAGAAATACGTTCCCTGTTTGGAGGTGGTTGAGTCTCAGTATGATCATGCCAACTGGAGCGTTATTGTACAGAAATGGTGAAAGATTGGGGTCTGGGAAACTGAATGGTTGCTATCTAGTAGGCGATTTGTGTGAGGCGAGGTGTGTAAATGGTTCTGTGTTGGGACTGGTTGTTGTAAGTGTAGATACTCAGATAGTCCGTGGTGCTTGGTCTGAAATTTGTGTTTAGTTTGAATGCAATAATACTAGTTGTCCACTCAGAAGGGGTGTTAATACCTCCACGAAAAACAAAAATAACAGACTGTACTTATCAACTGTCATACTTAAAACTGCATGAATTAGAAAATGAACTGTCTGGAATTTGGAGTGTCATCAGGTTTCCTTTAAATAATGTTTTTAGTTGAACTGCATTCCAGTGACTGTCTGGCATTTTACTTGAAGCATGGATGTTAGTTCTACGTTGCAAACCAGGTTAGTGAATGTAAGTTTAGTAGTAGTCCTATTGCCTGTGCACAACCAGCATGCAATTGGCGCAACTGAATTGGGACAATACACATGTAAGTTTGCCTTGTAAGTGTTATGTTTCAACTTCGCGTGTCAAGAAATAATTCAGTTTCTGATACAAGGCAAATGTCAAGTTCATAGGCTGCATTTTGACATAATTTGTTTTACAATAGTTTGAAGTTGCGAGTGTGTAGATCTCTGAAAGAGCAATCAATAGAACACAGATTAGGATCATTTTGAAATAATTTATCTTATACACTTAATTGGTTTTAGATTTACAAACAAAGCGACATATCAAGTTTTAAATATTTGTTTACCTTTCTAACAAAGTGCAATAAGTATACATAAAATACAGTTATGTTTTTTACTATTAACGTTGTTTTAACACTGTTCAGTCAATGTGAAATATACAATTTAAACAGGTGACCATATCTGGTTATTTTTAGCAAAATGAGTTTTTATGAGATTCACCAACATCTAAAACATTTTCATTTGTGATTGAGTTCGCATTTAAATGTTATCACTTATTGAATTTGGCACTAATATTTCAGTACAAATAAAAGCTAAAAATTCAATATGAATTACACATTAGACAGCTGTGACAACTAGAAAGTAACTTGGCTAGTTACATGGAGAACACAACAACAATTATATGAAGCACTAAGTATCATGTGAACACTTACTCATGATGGCATACTGTTGGCATTAATAGAGAAGTGAGTTACCTTTGAATGCACAAGATTTTGATGCCTTGTACAAGTTGCCAGTTTTCACAAGATTTTGATGCCTTTAATTTAGTACACAGAGCTTTTAGAACTTGAGACCTAAAACACATCATGCATGTGCCACAAAATGCATTCAAGACAGAACGGTGAACATTTTGTTATTTTAAAAGAGCCTGCAAACCTTGCAATAATAGTGTTGCTTGCAGAACAAACAAAACCTGATGATACAAAGGTGTCATCATGGACAAGGTAAAAAGAGTGCAGTTTAGATTTGAGCTTCACACCTTCATGACATGAATGCCTAGAGATTAGGTTAACTCTTCAAACAGACTAGACGTCACTGTTCTATTCACTGTAAATTGTGTTGCGCAGTCACCAAACGTCACTTTACTGTAGCAAGGAGTCGATGTCTGCTTCTTTACGTTTTGATCTACAATATAAGACCACCAATTGCCTATAAGGAAGCTTTTGATGTTTCGGCATAATTAAGAAAAATTTCAACCCCAAAACAAAACTTTAACATGTTCTCGCAAATGGGTCAACACCAACTCTTTAGTTCCTATTTTCTATCTGTCAAACAATATTTATCTAATCTTACAACAAAGTGATACATCAGGGCTTGGAATGAACAATGACAAAAAAGATGAAAATTTTCCAGGTGATGAAACATTCCACAAATAATTAGGCTTGTTTGAAAGAAATTTTTGTGTTGTAAAATTCAACTGAAATGAATGACTGCATGATCAGACAAAAAAGAGGAAACTGAAAATCAAGAAGTCGAAGCCTTAAAAGAGGAAAATTCCAAGCTCTGCAGTCGCCACATATGTCAGGACAGTCTCGCCCTCTTTGGAGCAACATTTTATTACTGAAATGTTATTTGATAATACTGAATGTCTCTGCTGAAATATCGTGTCTGAAACCTTATCCAAATATTAGTGATACCTGCCACCACAATATTGGGAGGTGGAAACCATTCCATGGCCATGTCTCTAAAAATCAGCTAAGATTCCCTAAACCCCAGTTATGGACTGGCAAATGCCAATCCCAGACTTGCACTCCTAAACTCCCACGTGCCGAGAATGCGCCATACCCGGTTACCCCAATCCACAGCCGGGGAGGAAATTCATCACCTTCAGGTCTGAGAGTGGAGTTTAATAACCCGCTTTAGACCATTGTCAACCCGTGTGGAATTTAGGTGTATGGGGTCTGGAATTTGTACCGAGGTTGGGTGTTTGCTGGTCCGGGACTTGGAATCGTTTCCACTCCCTGCATATCAAATTGTGATGAAAAGTTTCTACTAATCTCAATCAGCAAGATTGACATGTTACATAACTATGAGATTCCCAGTACAAAATCTTCCTTAGTCACAGATCGCCAGGGTGTTCTCATTAACATCATTCATACATGCACTTGTTTTCTCATGTGCCTAAATTCTGACTAATGCATACATTTATTTTATAATAAATACCATTTCTTCTCAGTTGTAGTGCAAAGACAAATTTGATGAATTGTACCGAGCACATGCAACTTGTGCCTACTGAGAAAGGACCACAGTTCATTAACTTACAAGAGGCTCATGGGAAAAGAACCTACAGTTCACAAACTGGGTTAATGAGAAAGACACACTGTTAATATTACAAGGCCCGTGTGGGCCATGGAGGAGGGACATTGTCTACCCTACGATCACTAATCGGCTTAGAAGATGACTGAAAATAATTTTTTTGAATAAATCAACACTGCTGTACTCACTTTTTGCCCGTTTTTGGCCGACCAGAACTAGTTCTGGGGCGTCCCGACTTAGTTTTCCCTGCCGTCTTGGGCCTCATGGCTTCTGCAGCTCCCTCTGCTGTGTACGCCAGGTAAACGTTGGATAAGTCGGGCTCAGTGAACTGAAGCAAGAAAATGTAACAATCTTCTTATTAACGGTCTAAACCTAACCATCTCATTTGCAATGTAATACGTAATACACTGACATAATTGAGAGAAATGATCATGATACAGTTCAGCCTACTTGGAAGTTCAATAGCTACAGCATGAATTAATAAAATTTTAAACAAATATTTTGATCCACCCATGCCAACTTACAGTCTACAGCAATAATTCAGTGAAACTTTCAGAATAAGAATGCATCACATTCAATATGCATTTCAATCCTTATGTCTGTGTATTCAGTCAGTCCACTCAATTATTATACTCCACTTATCTTTTAAATAGCACTTAGGTCATACATGATGGACAAGCAAGCTAAATGAATAGAATTAAATAAGAACAATAACAATATGTATTGCCCTACCTTCTGAACGTCTTTCTCAGGCAGTGGCGTCTGTTTCCTCATATTGTTGCCAGTGTACGCCACACATTTGAGCTGCCACTCACCAATGTCTTCATTCCAGTGTACGTACTGTTCAATCATTTCCTGTAACACAGCAAAACTCAAATAGTGGAACCGCAATATGCCTCATGTCATTTATCAAACATGGCAATAAAGCAACAATCACAAAACACAAGAAAACACACAAACACACATCGAAGCACACACAGACACGTACACACGCATGCAAGCAAGCACAGTCATGTACGCACGCACACAAGCACAGACACTACAGATCTGCTGCAAGTGTTGCAGTACATAATATGCCCCACAGAATAAACCACTAGGTTGTAATAATTCTGCTAGAAGGTGATGCAGTCCCTCAACTATATGATGGAGAAATTCTAATAACCACACAAAGACATCACCACAAGTCTACTCCCCCCAAATGCCATAAATCGCCATCTTTGCAAACCGCTTCCCCCTCGATTGTGAATGGGAATGCTTCCTAACCTCAGTTATTTCAATCTCTAATAATCCATCCATCCCAATCTGTACTCCCCTGCCCCCACCCCCCTCCTCTGCTCGCTCCCTCTCAGTCACTCACCTGGTACTCTCTGCTCACTCCCTCTCAGTCACTCACCTGGTACTCTCTGCTCACTCCCTCTCAAGTCACTCACCTGGTACTCTCTGCTCGCTCCCTCTCAGTCACTCACCTGGTACTCTCTGCTCAGTCCCTCTCAAGTCACTCACCTGGTACTCTCTGCTCTCTCCCTCTCAGTCACTCACCCGGTACTCTCTGCTCACTCCCTCTCAAGTTACTCACCTGGTACTCTGGAGGTATGAAGCTGTCAATAATCATCATCTGCAACCTAAGTTCCCGGCTCAGTTGCCGTACATTCTCAAGTAACCCCTCCATCTCTCTTTGATGTTCTTGTTGTAGGTCAGCTATCTGTAACAACAGGTGTCACTACGGTTTTGAACACGCTGACGTCAAGTGTTCCTGGTATTAACTATTGATTGACAGGCGTGACACAAGAACTGAACCTGTCTAATTAATGAACTATGTTTAAACATGGTCACAACTGGAAACAAACTGTCTCAAACAAAGCTTTCCAATCTACAATAGGTGTTAAAAGAAATGAAATAGAGTAATTACAGACTTCGATTTAATCAGAAGTTGTAACAGTTTTGCACCACTGATGTGTAGGGGAAGTTCAGGTAAATTCGGACAAAACCACCTAGCTCAACTTGCTTACCTGCTACTGAAGGTTTATGTGTCAGCTAATAACATTAGACGAGTAATGGGATATCCGCAAATCTTTTGAGAAACCAACCAATGAGATTCTTCGTTACTAGTTCAGTTTCAATGCCTTAGAATTTTAAGAATAACAATAGTCAAAATCGGGGAAATTCAAACGCAGGTGGGGAAAGTCAGACAGAGTGTCGGAGAAATTCAGACCAGCAAATTCTGAATAGGTAAAACTCGGACAAAATATATAACAGTACTTTATGATTTCAAAAAATGAATTTAGGTATTATTTAGCAGTCTTATCATCAGATGAATAATAAAATTTAAGAACTCATCATGTCCTGGCCACATAAACAACGTAAAAGTACATCCGCCCTTACCAATTTGTGTGCAGCCCACGTGGTAAACAGCGCCATTGTTGTTGACAAATTAAATTTTGGATTGACCTCTTAACACAGGAGGTCATCACGTGATTACAAAAATCTCTCAAGAAAACGTCAAGGAAAGTGACTAGTAGCCTAAAAACATGGGTGTGCGAATTTCCCTGCAGCATACAAAAAGTTGGAGGGGAAATTCGGACACCCGTTTTTTGATTAAATCATGCTTTTTTGTAAGTTTTTCTATTGAAATTAACACATAAAACTGCATAAGGATGAATTATGCATCAAGCAAATTCAATTTTATTTACATGACAAGTGACCAAGTGACCTGAATAAAACTTGGAAAAGACAGTGTATCTACCGCAGACTTTCGAAATCCCCACCTGAAGCAGACGGCAGAGCAACATAAGGTGCTGAACATGCCTCATATCTGTTGAAACTTTGTTGTAATTCAAGTGAGGTGATAAGTAAATTCCTACTATTGTTCAAAGAAGTGAACAATCTTTTCATTTAGTGGTAAAGCATCTTGATTGTTAATGTACTTGACGTTTATTTAGACTTGTCTGAATTTTACCGCTGTCCGAGTCTCCCCGAACTACCCCTACATGTAGTCGAAAAGTGAAGACTTCCACCAACAATGGAGAAATCATAGAAATCTCTCCATAAGTTTCTAGTAAATTGCTTACAGGTAAACAAAGCTTTCTTGGCAGTTGACCATATAACCACATACCTGGCTCAGAAAGAGCTTGAGTCACTATTTGAATATTACACACGTGTATTACCTCAGATTTGGCCTGCATCAGCATGGTCCACACTTTCTTCAGTTTCTTGGTCTTGCCATTAGCCTCCTCTTGAAGAGATGAGTATTTCTCCTCAATGTCTACCCGCTCAGCCTGTGAAAAGAAAGAAAACTTAAGTGACTGCATCACAGCACTTCACCAACCAGGCACAGTGTGTGCTTCCATTAAAACACTTGGTCTATCAACCATCTACACATTATCATGCTATGTACTACTTAACCACCCTCTAAGCCATGGCTTCACTATCATGCTATGTACTACTTAACCACCCTCTCAGCCATGGCTTCACTACCATGTTATGTACTACTTAACCACCCTCTAAGCCATAGTTACACTATCACCAAACACTGACACTAGCAAGGCTATTCAACCCCAACTATGCCAACCACCATCGCCTCATACAGCCTTCACACTCTCCTCTCCAGATCCTCTACCTTCACAGCCACAGCTCATCAGCTGCAACACAGACGTTCTCAGCTACACTCTACCATTTCCCTAGTCCCACATCCACCTCTCATCTTCTCCAGAGACATCCCCGTCTCCCAGGGCACTCACCCATACATCACTCACCTCCCCCCGTCCCCCTCACTCAAAACACCCTCCTCCCACCCCAGTCACTCCCTTATACATCACTCACCTCCTGCAGTCTCTCCTTACCCAACACAGCCTCCCACTCTCCCAGTCACTCCCTAATCCGTCACTCACCTCCTGCAGTCCCTCCTCTCCCAACACACCTTCCCCCTCCCCCATCCATTACTCACCTCCTTCTCCTCCAATGCCTTCCTTAACTCCTCCTCCTTGTTCCTTCGGTCCTCCAGCTCCTTGGCACTCTCCTCTAGCAGACGCTCTTGCTCCTCTGCCTTCTCCAACAGGTTCTCTCCACCCACAATGATCTTCTTCTCAATCGCTTGCAACTTACTGGCAAGAGCAGCTTGCTCATCTCTGGCAACCAAAACAAAGAATTATCACAAAAGTTTGAACAGCTAAGCCAAGTTCTCCTTCTATACATGCTGAACACCGGATGGGCAAATACATTGTTCATCCTGAAGTATGCTGCACAGATGAGTAACACATTGAGTGTTGGCAATAAACAGATCATACTTATTCAAGTGCACAGGGAATATGGAGAGCACATTTCTGTTCATTAGGTATATTTGTAAGACCTTATCATTTTCACTCAAGAAAAAACAATAATTGCGAAATTGCAAGTTGTTCACAAACAGTTCTGACCAGCAAGGCGTTCCTTATTGTAATGTTTGCTTGAAAGACATGGGAAGAAAATGCTGACCGCACTGCACTTGTATAATTCAAGAAAGAGTGAGGACCACTCACTTGGCCTTTTTAAGCACTGCACTCATATAATCCAAGAAAGAGTGAAGACTCACTTGGCCTTCTTAAGCTCTGCCTCCTTGGATTCAAGGTCATCCTTCACTTGGTTCCGCTCACTTTCCTCCATGTCTTTCTTTTCTTCTAGCAGCTTGCGATCAGCATCGATCTTCGCCTGGATTTCGGCCATCTTTTCTTTGGAGATACCCTTCTTGCCACCTGGAGGACCAGTCAATTTTGTCAAAATCAAGAAGCACAATAAGCTATTAATAAAAATAGTGCAGCCATTGCAATTTCAATAGTTGGTTTTCAAAACTATATTTTGATTGGTCGATAAAAAAAGGAAAATAACGAGAAACTTCCACATCAATTTTGACAGCTCACGATGACAATGCTCAGATACAATACCTCTTGAGTCTGTATTGGCTACTTAATAATAAACATTGAAAAAATGGTTAACACACAATTAATCTGGAGACACACTTCAAGAGAATAACCCCCTATAAGTTATGCGAATGCTCCATTCATCAGTAACAACTATGTCTCGGTACCTTTCTTCTTCTTCTTTCTCTTCTTCTTCTCTCCATCCTCTCCTGTCACCACGTCATCATCATCCTCATCTTCATCTTCATCGTCTTCATCTCCACTTTCACCCTCTGAACCAGAACCTAAAAATACACCAACCTTGCTAATACACAACTCTAATTCACCATGTCACCATGTCTACCATGTCATGTCATGTTTACTAGAGTCAAACGCAATAACAATGAACTTCAATCAGGAATAAATCATGTTAAATTTTGTAACAGCAAATCTCATACATGAACTCCATTCAGTTCACAGCACAGCCGTGCAAAACGAGGACCCCCTACACTACAGGCACCTGTAAACTGATTTCATACTACTTCAGTGGTACCTTGTAACACACAAGTTGTACCTGGCTTTTTAAAAAACCCTTAGAAGAGTTTACTGCCTGTTCATACTAATTACAATTTCACTCACTTGAACTAGGGGCCAAACTCAATTCATCAAATGTTTTAACCATAATTTGTGGACAGTTAGTCTGAAGTATATAACAATTCCACCATTCTCAGCATTGGAAATAGTTTCAGTGTCAACAGCACCAAACACATAGTTCAGTGTAAGTATATCTAGTTAAGATATCACTGCCAGCTGTTATCACTCAGTCATAAAAAGTCAAGTTAAGTTAAGGTTTGCAATAATCAAATATCTAAAAGCATCAAATGTGATATGGTGTCTCACAATAATACTGGAGCTTTGAAACTATCACCAGTAAGAGACTGGCCAGCGGTGTCACAACCTACACCATGCTTCACATACGAGACGATGGATTACGATCAACAAAGGATGTGTATAATATGTAGAAATTATTTAGCTTAAAAACAAAATGGCCAAAAGTTCTTGTCTATTCATGAGAAAACATTTTTTAGATGATGTCTATCATACAATATGCTGTGATCAGTGAAAAAACAAAATACCGTAATCGTTCGGGTTAACGCCCATGCTCAGTTAACCGCCCATCCCCGACTTTAAGTGGATTTTCGATTTAACCGCCCACTGCTCGGTTAAGCGCCCCCCTGCAATTTTTGAAGATTTCCAGTTAAGCGCCCACCTCTCGGTTAAGCGACCATCCCCGACTTTTAAAGAATGAAGATTTAGCGCCTAGTGCTAAGGAAACGCGCGATTCCCCGACTTTTAGAAAAAGATTGATGATCACAATGACTGCAACGACGCCGGGACTCGGAGACGGTGGTTTAGCAATCTGAATTACAATACAGGTAAAGAGTTATTGTCTTGGGTCATGAACTCACTTCAAAATATAATACTTAAACCTTTTTGTCACTTTATTTTCTTCCCTTGTTTGCAAAGTTTAAGAACGCCGCCGGCGTCAAAACCCCCGCTTTCAGCGACTTTGTCTGCCGCGCTGAGTTTCCGTCTGCAGTGCACTAGATAAAACATATATTCGAAAAAATCAGGCCAGAGAAATGTGACAATGGTTTTGCCAACCCTCCAAATTCTATTAAGGTGAGAAGCTCTCGTATTTTGAACAAATCTCACAACTCACGGAAAGATGTCAAATTCTCAATATTTTGATGAATATGACTGCCAGGTTATAGAGGATGTGGGGCGACCGAAGGGACCTTATAAGTGCCTTACTGGGTTACAGATTTCGTTGCTGCCTGTCGATTTCTGAATTCAAACGTTGGCAATAAAGTATGTTTGCGTATGATCTTGATGTAATAAAAAACGGCTAGTCAAAGTTTGTTTTTCGCTTATTGCATCTCAGTCAAACTGGTTAGCAGATTTAACTAATGTCGCTGGCTGTTCTTTACTATTTCTTGCGTCAGCCCCCACGTAAGTGTGACTGTTTGAATTATCGTTTCCACATCCCCTTTTTAGCCATCCAGAATAATTTCGTTTATACATTGGCCATTTTCAGCCTCAACAAAAATTCTTACCATTCGAGTCTGAAATATCTACGACGTAGACTGCTAGACGATAGTGGGTAGGAGATTCACGCAGCTAGTTACAGGGATGGGCTTAGGGAGCATCGAGCCGGGAAATATGGGAATAGACTTGACATCGCAGTTTTGGGGAACATTGGCAACGGAGGAATATCGTAAAGAACTGGGTCTTTCGTAACAACAGCTTAAAAGTACATAGTCACGCCCGTTTTTGTTACTTTGGACTGTCGCTATGTGTGACTGATTTGTAGTGGTGCACGTGCGGAAGTTCCCACACTTTGGAGTGCATGTTACCTTGACACCAACGTGTGATAGACAGGTTACTCACACGAATACCGCCACTATCTTTGGCCATTAAAGACGAGATGCATATTGAAAGAGGCCGTTATATTACTTGACAGCATTTCCAAGTCACGATTGTCAGCCGACTGAGACATTGCGCGATAACAGCGGGACCGAACAGTGCCGCAGTGTGATATTACAAGTGATATAAATAGGATAATCTGGACATCTTGCATGAGAAATAAATGTTTTTCCACCACGAAATTTGGTAAGGTGATCGTTTAGAATAATGAATTGAAACATTGCCGTTTTCTGACATTTTGTAACATATTTATGCAGTTGCTTAAAATTTTATTCTTGATCGACGACTGGCTCGACCACCCCCGATCCTTGTCTTACTTCTTTGCATAGCATGTTTGGCGCAATGGCAAGAGAGCAATGCCGGGCTTTTGAGATAAGACAGCTAGCCGCATAACCATACGCTGAAAATGTCATTGAGTCACGGAGTGTCGACTGTAACCATAAATTTGATGTCTGACCTCTGGAACACGTGAAGCTTGAAAGCGCGCACTTAAGCAGGGTCACATCTTGAAACAGTTTTAATTCTAGTGGAGGCTGCGTGGTCACTGGTCGTATGCGCACCGCAGGACGGCACGGGGCTATTACTCAGCAATTTTGTAAATTTAATAGTGAATGACTAATCTGAGGGCAAGAGAACCTTTGTTGGGATCATCCGCTGTTATGACGTTTTCATAGTCATTTGGCGATGTGACGATAAAGCTCTTTGAAAAGGGCTACGCGTTCCGAGTATGATTGTCGTGTCGGGATTTAGATCGCCAGGTAAGATTAACCGCCCAGGGCAGTTGTCTGTCATAATAAGCGCCCATGTTCGGTTAACCGCCCATCCCCTACTTTAGGTGGATTTTCGATTTAACCGCCCACTGCTCGGTTAACCGCCCTCCCCCGATTTTTTGGATTCGCTAATTTAACCGCCCAAGGCGTTAACCCGAACGATTACGGTATGACTTCAAAGCAATAAGTACCATTAAATGCAGCGCAATGACTTTGAGATGAGTGGCCACAAATATGTTATAAAGATTGGCAACGTCAGAATCAGTGCAAAAACAGACAATTGTCTTTTTTAAAACTGGCTGTGATGGCTTTATGTATTTTCACAAGATGCGGAAAGGAAAGCAAAACCAGCCAGAAAAATGCTGTAAGATCTCTACATGAAAAAGGAACTAGACATCCATGCAAACACAAAGGGTTAACAAGTGTAAGAAGCTAAGTAATACTAAACTATCACAAGAGAACATGCTTGTCTCCATGATTCACGCTTACCTCAACCAAAAAATGTTTGTACTTAAAATATTGATTGCCAATAGATGAAACAAAGTTGGTTGAGATGTTGGTAGAGCGACAACATTGGAAACCACTAAACATGTTTTAGATCATGATGTTAATTTGTTTAAGAAAGTAAACAAGGTTTTGCATGCTAACACTACAACCATCAAGTGCAACAAGCTGACAATGATGAAGCATGACGAGGTACCTTCCACTAGATGAGCAGAAAAGAAATTAGGAAAAAGTCTTCACATAACTACAATGGACCTGCAATTGTACAGACTATATGGATACTGATATGAGTAACAATTCACCTAGAACTGTACAGACTATATGGATACTACTATGACTAACAGTTCACCTAGAACTGTAGACTATGGACCTGCAACTGTACAGACTATATGGATACTGCTATGACTAACAGTTCACCTAGATCTGTAGACTATGGACCTGCAACTGTACAGACTATATGGATACTGCTATGACTAACAGTTCACCTAGATCTGTAGACTATGGACCTGCAATTGTACAGACCATATGGATACTGCTATGACTAACAGTTCACCTAGAACTGTATAGACGATATGGATACTGATATGACTAACAGTTCACCTGACATTGATTTGATTTTTAGAACTAGAATATTTCTTTGTAGGAGATAATCCAACAAAAGCTTGGCACCCATTCCAAGAAACTGACTTAAGTTCATTTTTGTGTTAAGTCTAATATTTGTCTCAACTTCCAAACTTTGCTGCAAAAATGTTACGTTTCTAATTTCATATCACGTCTTCTCAGATAATTTTCTGATTCTGGAACTTTTCGAGTTCTCTTTAAAACAGGACAAGGTAGACAAAGTCACTGTTGAAAAGAGACCAGCCTGTTGAATGCATTGCAACTAGTAGTAGTAAATACTACTAAAACTATTTCTACTGCTAGTAATACTGTCAGTGATTACACAGCTCGTTTACTAGTAAGCACTCTACGTTACTAGCGAAGTTACAAAGAATGCCAAACTAACAATGAGCACAGTGTGTGTGTGTACGTGCACCACTAACATCAGTACACTAGTCTCTTACTCATATTCACACGAGTCAAGTGGAGTTTAAAACTGGCCATGAGACGTGACCTCTCATACTCTGATGTTTTAGGCAAGCATTCAACAACTGCATTCAGCTTTCATTCAATGCTCCCTATTGGATGAAGATTATTTTCTACGTCAATGACGACATGGATTTCAAGAACTGTGAGGGTATCTGACTTATGCAATTACGAACTTCACAAATCACTAGACTTGAGAAGTGAACTTGTTACACGGATGCCAGCACAAAATTTCACGTCACCTTCTTGTAACTGTTTGCGTAGCGCCTCAATCTCCTGCTGGAACTGACGCAGTAGCGCGTCTTTTGGATCTTCATTGATCTTGGCCTTGTTCTTGATGTTCTTGGCTCGGTTGGCGTATCGTAATGTTGAGATGGTCTCATCATAGTTATAATCAGCTGGACCACAGTTGGCGCACTAAAACACAATGTTGAGAAGGTTTCATCATAGTTATAATCAGCTGGACCACAGTTGGCGCACTAAAACACAATGTTGAGAAGGTTTCATCATAGTTATAATCAGCTGGACCACAGTTGGCGCACTAAAACACAATGTTGAGAAGGTTTCATCATAGTTATAATCAGCTGGACCACAGTTGGCGCACTAAAACACAATGTTGAGAAGGTTTCATCATAGTTATAATCAGCTGGACCACAGTTGGCGCACTAAAACACAATGTTGAGAAGGTTTCATCATAGTTATAATCAGCTGGACCACAGTTGGCGCACTAAAACACAATGTTGAGAAGGTTTCATCATAGTTATAATCAGCTGGACCACAGTTGGCGCACTAAAACACAATGTTGAGAAGGTTTCATCATAGTTATAATCAGCTGGACCACAGTTGGCGCACTAAAACACAATGTTGAGAAGGTTTCATCATAGTTATAATCAGCTGGACCACAGTTGGCGCACTAAAACACAATGTTGAGAAGGTTTCATCATAGTTATAATCAGCTGGACCACAGTTGGCGCACTAAAACACAATGTTGAGAAGGTTTCATCATAGTTATAATCAGCTGGACCACAGTTGGCGCACTAAAACACAATGTTGAGAAGGTTTCATCATAGTTATAATCAGCTGGAGCACAGTTGGCGCACTAAAACACAATGTTGAGATGGTTTCATCATAGTTATAATCAGCTGGACCACTGTTGGCGCACTAAAACAAAATGTTGAGATCGTCTCACCATAGTTATAATCAGCTGGACCGCAGCTGGCGTGCTACAACATAACACAGAATTATGAGAGATTTCCTCAGAGGATGATTTTAGAGTCATGAGAAAAGATGTGTCACTAAATTACGCACTCTATGTAGGCTTTGTTTGCCTGTCTCAAAAAAACTTTTAATTTTTAAAATCATATTGTATGTTGGCAAAGTTGTATGTTACAAAGACAAGAGAAAACATTGCAAATGTAACACTGCTCATCATACTCTACACAAGACTTTCATACAGCAGGAACACATGAGAAGGCTACACTACCACAAACAAACAAACAAACAAACAAACAAACAAACAAACAAAAAGATTCGTGGACAGCACATTTGTATGTGTTACACAAATCTCCATTTTCTTGTCAAAGATGTGATTCTCATCTCCATCAACTGAAGCAGATAACAGTAATGTGGAGTTCAAGCATAAGCATCAAATGCTTGTGGACAATTTTGCCCGAGGTCATGTTCAAACATTTGATTTATTTTGTTCCTATGTCAAGAGTATCTCACCTGGTATTTGTGCAGTCAACATGAAAATAGGTTTGCATACTAGGTTTGCTGACTCACCATGACAGTTTTAGAGTTGCCTCCCAGTGAGTCCTGCAGCAGACGTGTCAACTTGGAGTTCCTGTAAGGTATGTGACTACTCTTTCCATCTACAAGAGCTGAGATTACGTTACCAAGAGTGGAAAGGGACAGGTTGATTTTAGTCGCCTCTTTAAGTCGCTGGCCTGCAGCACCTGTCTTAGCTTGCCTCTCTGAACCCTGCAACAACAAGTGCCCGAGTCAACAAGAAGTGGTAAGTTTTTGTGAAGTGTGTGTGATAAGAGTGCACACCCACGGTAAGAGTGCACACCCATGGTAAGAGTGCACACCCATGGTAAGGGTGCACACCCATGGTAAGGGTGCACACCCATGGTAAGGGTGCACACCCATGGCAAGAGTGCACACCCACAGTAAGAGTGCACACCCACGGTAAGAGTGCACACCCACGGTAAGAGTGNTCTGTAGCGAGTGTACAATAAGTTGGTTCTTCACAATTGGCTTGAAGTCGCATTTTTTGAATTTAAAACATTTGATATTTACAATCAGACTCAAACACAGTCGTAACAGAAATTTAGTGTTCGGAACATTGAAATGTCCACTTTGGCCAATCTCGTGACCAAAAACGCTTCACATCAAGAAGAATATCATATATATCACCTCGATTTTGATTCGCTGTTTTAACTTTCCACTAAAACTGTACTTATTTAAAAACATCCACAAATTTTAAAGAAGATGTTGGAGGCGTCATTATCAAACGTTTAGCCAGGAGTGTCTCACAAAGGAACAAACTGACAGTTGTGGTGTGGCATTCATTAGATACATGTAGAAGTAGAGAGGATGAATGCGCCCTTCTCTTAACAAACTGCATCATAATTTTTGCACGAACGGATTTTTGGCGCATGTGTACCCTAATAGCTCTGTATGGCGCTCTAAATAGTGTTTGGTGCCACTAAAAAGTGCCTTTCTAGGTTTTTCCTGAAACATGGATTGACATGGTCCCCTCAGTAGTTTTGGGGCCCGCGCCGCAGGGATATAATTAGCCACTTGCCCAGTCGCCAATGGGAGTAAAAATGGTGCGGGGCGAGTAGAAGTTGACTTGCCGGTCGCCCAGGTGGTGAGCGAATTTTCAGACAGCAAAAACACTATATCGTTTCCCAGGTGAGCATGTCAGACAAAATATAAAGAGAATCTGTGACATAGCGTTTATCACCCTCTGCCTGGTCCATTCGCGAACACGCTCTTAAGGTGCAACTAAAATAGCACTATTCCATTTCTCTGAAACAAACACACATTGCTAGCAGCTCATATTTGAACACATCACTATAATAACCCTGCTGATTACTATAAGCTGTGCATCACATGACATGAAGTGCACACACAACTTGACCTGTGTTCATAAACCTTTTGCCCACAGGCATAAAAAGCTGAACAGGGATGACAAGTTAGAGATGTTTTGATGGGCAATGGTCCTGATGTGCAGTATAACAGCTGACAATGTCACATATCACCTACCGCTAAATCCACCAGATGGAGCTTGCCCACACGGACGTGTTGCTGACCATCTGGTCCCTTTTCACTACACTCAATAGTAACCGTGAAGATGGCGTGCGACCGGGAACTGTGTGCATTCATGTTTGTCGCACCAACTGACCCTGAGAATGGACGCACAAGAGAAGACATTAGATGCCGACAACATCAAAGAGGATTAATTTTTGGAATGTACCTTCAGCAACCGACACAAAATTATCGGTGGCACACCAGGGCAACTAGTATTGCATAAAGAGAATCTTTTATTTCATGTTTCAGGTTCTATGGGTAAGTTGACCAATACATTGTTACAAGAAGTTTTCTAAACTGACGCCTGTAACGTGTCAACTTACTGTTCTTATTGCCGATGGTCATAATCCTGTCCATGTCGTCGGCATTGTTGACCACAAATGCTGACAAATCCTTGACATAAACTCCCACGTCGGGTCGCTCCTTCACCTCAAGCCGGTGATGTTGATCCTTACTCAGCAAGTCTCTACACTCTTCATTGTATATCTCCAAGTATGACACCCTCACCAAGAACCTGAGCAAAGACTTAGGTCAGTAAAATTTGTGTTCAGTGCGCAAGATATGCACGTCAAGATAACTTTTATACAGAGTTCCCATGCTGTTCAATTACATGGCAGATCGGTATCTGATCAGTTATCTCATAGATGTCACAATGTGAACGCTCTTTAAAAATCATTATCATCGACCCCCAAATGAGAAAGATCTGCTTTCTAACCATGCAATGACGACATTCCAACAAACGAATGTAACATGTGAATCACATTTCTTCATAGTCTCTCATGCAAAAGTTTAACAGTTTGAAAACAATTCCTTAAATTATTTTGGAAAACAGCGTATCAAGCATAATGTGACAAATAAATCCAAAGAGTCATTTGTCTAGGATCTGCTACATGCAAATTAGACACTGACAGGCGAATTCATGAAGAAGTTTAACAAAACAAGGTTCAAGACTTGAACCAGGTCTTCTTTTAGACCTAACTTGCATTTTGCCAATGTGGTTTAAAATCCCAAGAGCCTGGTTTTGTTAGACCAGGGTGACAGTTTAGGAAAACTAAGGTAGAGTTCAATAAATGTCTCATGGCCAGAATAATCTAGCCGAAATCACGTCCTCTCAGTGAAAATACACGGTGATAGCGACAATGTAATGCCTTAAAATTAGCCTCAACTTGTTCCTTATTTAGAAAGGAGTTGATTTCTGCATTTTCAAAGAACTGACAGTTCGTTATTTCTTGAGACTATGCAACGACTGACTGAAGACTGGTTCGAGTTAATCCCGACCGTACGTTCACAAGCCTAATCAAACAAAACGTCCGACGTAATGTCTGTTCTATGCTCCAGCCAGTGCTGCGAAGCCTTGACTTGTGATGAACTTAAAAGACATGTTCAGCAACTGTTACACTCGTTGATTCAATAACCTTCTGTCTCTATAGCTGGCTCTCTATTGACTATCGCTGTAACTGCTGATTCTCTTCTCTGCAACTCAACTGTAATTCTCCTGATAAACTCTGATTAACTTTCTTGAACTGCTGATTATCTGACTAACACACAACCGTGCTAGTGTATTTATAGCTTAATACATTGTTCTAGAACTTTTCATCAATTCAAGCACATTCTAGAATCTTCTCTGAGTCTACCCAACCATTCTAAAAACATGTACTAGTCTCTAAATATTCCAGACCACATTAATCAATGTCATGCTAAAGTCTTCTAGAAAGTTCCACACTACATTGCAGTAAACAAATTACATCATCACTACTGAACTCAGTCTACTAGAAAGTTCCATACTATTCTGTAGTAAACAAATTACATCAACACTATACTTAAGTCAGGGGGCATGTCAATCAAACAGAACAACAAAACAAAACAAAACAATAAAACTAAAAACGTTGTCAGTCCATATTCTGACAGCCATTTTAATAAACAAATTTTCCAGAAATACTTCAAACTCCATGGTTGAGAATGTTTTGTGACCAATATACCGAGTGCACAAGATCCACTACACAACAATTTAGCAAACTTTTAACAGAAACTGAGCAATACTTCTCACAATTATGGCTACATTTTATAAAAATAACATACCGAGCGTCTCCTTCAGCTTTAGCAATATGGCCGAATATGTGTGCAAACGAATTCGGAATGATGCCTCGTAGCTCTGGGACAGTGCGAACACCTTCCATGGTGAAAGTCTTTCCTGTGCCCGTCTGACCATATGCAAAAATAGTCCCTGTTGTTATAGCAAAAAAGTAGATTAGACCAAGAAACAAACTACTGGTTATGTCCAACTATTAAGGTGATATATACATATAATACTGAGTCCAACTAATTTTTTATCCCATATGTTGGTGTTCTATGTTTCTCCAACTGAGTACACATGATGGCAGAAAAGGGCAGTTTCCTTTCCAAAGGTCAAATTTCTCAACTGATATCAACAAAAATGCAAGTTCATTGTTACCAAGGTTTGCAGTTATCATTAAATAAGGAACATTTTGAATATTTGTAGCAATGGGGTAAATCCTTGAGAAACATAAAAACCATGGTTCAGAAATTATTTTTGCCAAAATTGAAGAGACATCTCTGTAGGTGCACACAGAGCACTAGGTTATGAAAAAATTAAAGACTGCAGCAAAATCTAAGATGGACAAACTATACAAAAATATGCAAAGTATCATTAAAATATGCAAAGTATATCCTTAAAATTTGACCACCACTGTCATAATATACCAATAACAATATCCCACAATTCCACCAATTTACAACAGCGATTACAAACAAAACAAGTTCTTTCTGTGGTGAATACTAGCACAGTTCTTCATACCATTGTATCCCTCTAGCACCGATTCCACCAGGGGGCGTGCCACTTCATTGTACACATCCACCTGTTTACAGTCAGGTCCAAACACTGTGTCGAAGGTGAATGTCTTGGGGGGTTCACCAGCACTACCAGCATGGTTAGTCACACCCACTGTACCTCTGACAGAATCAACCTGCATATGGTGCATGGAAAATAACCCTACAGTTGCATCTACCAATCAACCTGCATATGGTGCATGGAAAATAACCCTACAGTTGCATCTACCAATCAACCTGCATATGGTGCATGGAAAATAACCCTACAGTTGCATCTACCAATCAACCTGCATATGGTGCATAGAAAATAACCCTACAGTTGCATCTACCAATCAACCTGCATATGGTGCATAGAAAATAACAGTATAGTTGCATCTACCAATCTATGAGTTAATCAAATTTCAACAAACAGCTTTTTAGTAATTATTGTCACAACAAATTGTGGACTTCATTGCTTCCAAAATATTTGAGACAAAAATGAAAAATGTTACTTGAAGCCTTGTTACCTTGACAGCTTGCTTGCATTGAGACGACACTTCCTTTTCATTCATTGGCCGACATCGCACCACAACTCTGACACAGTCAGAATCACGACCACCCTTCTTTTCCTGCAAATACACGCAAATATCTCATGTTCAATGATATGAGGTCTAAAGATCGGTTAATTTTCACAAATATCACTGCTGAGGTAATTCTGTGTTTTTGGATTAACCTGAGACAGAAATAATGATACAAAAATAAATGTTTTAATTTTTACAAAGTGACATTTTTAAAGGTGCAGTAAGCCTTCCCCTCCAGTACTATATGACATCGTGTGACGCTACACTTGACATTTCTGGGCAGACCAATGATCCATGCCTTAAGTGTCAAATGAAACTGAACTCGTCATTGTTACCCGCACGCAGCAAGGCAAAACGCTCACTGACAGGCAAACAGATAACTATGTTTGTAGGGCAATTGTTGTACACACGCTTGAGCAAGTGGGGGATTTATTTTCTCAGGTCATGCAATAATTAATTTTAACTTCATACCCAAAGTAATCAGCTGTGCATTTACCAAATAATTTTCATCAGCAATGTGCTGACTGAAAACTAATTTTATCTTCACTTCCAAACAAAATTCAATGAAAATACCTCAGAAATTTTCAACAACCAAAAAATTTTGAGGTATTTTGATTGAGATGAAATTAGTTATCAATATGCTAAGCACTTAGTTCATCATGTCCTCAGACAGCTGAGTACTTAGCTCATCATACTGGAATTTATCCTTAAAATCCAACATGTTAGACATTCACCTTAGGGTTTCCCCTAAGTTTTGAAAGGAGCGTGGTGGTGAATGGCCAAAACGGGGTGCAAAGCGCGTTGCCGCATGCGAATATGAAAAGTGGGATGCCCTATTACCTGGGTTTCAAAAGAAGCGTGGTGGTGAATGCTCGACGTGGATGCAGAACCTGGTGCCACAAGCGAGCATGGGATGAAGTGAGATCCTCCCATCGGGGAGAGGGGGGTGGTTGGGAGACCTTCCCCAAGCAAAATTTGAAAAACTAGATGTAATTGGGTGCAGTTTGGAGCATTATACAAGTTTACCGATCATAGACAAGACCTTCACCCGAGCATCATGTACCTGGGTAAAGGATACTTCGCAAGACAAATTGGCAATGAAGTGTCTGGCATAGTGTGATCTCTGTTGAGACAGTTGTAGAAGCACTTGAGTACAAAAAAAAACAGTGTTAATATTCAATTATCCACGACATGACGAACTTTTTAGACGTAACAATTTTGTTCGTATAACGAAACTTCCGTTGATATCGTCTTGCTAAACATAAATCAGTTATAGTGGATTGGCGTTGGCCGGCATAGCAGACGATGTATAATCCTGTCCATGCAGACGAATCTGAGACTGGTTAACATTCAACATGGTCATTTTGGCGCAGGACTACGGTTGATTAAACAGTTGAATGCCACGCCCTGTAGTATAATTCACAATACCTTTAGTAAACTCGGATACGGTAAAATGAATGAAGTAGAAAGCTTACTGTTTCTTACTTCATTAGCGAGCCCTGGCGCTTCGCCATGTTAGAAAATTCGGATCATTTTGTCACAGACCTGAGATATGTGCAGAGCCCATTTGCATTCAAGGCACTCCAACTGCACTGGACCCCTACCTAGACTGTGATTTGAAACGAGGACAAAGTGTTAGATTTAGTTACAGTGGGTGGATTTGATGACAACCAGGTCAAGAGATTATCCCCTCACCCAGAAAATTCCCCTCTCAAAAGGCACAGGCATCTATACCCTCAGGTGAGCAAAGGTCCTGGTGTTGTTTATCATCTACATGTATTGAGAGACCTGGACGCACTGGTCGGGTTGTGGTCCATCATTTAGAGAACCAGTTCCGTGCTAAATAATGGATCTGTTATTTCAATGATAGCCTAGTTCTCAAAACTAAGGACCACTATAGCCGATCAGGGTAGTGCTGTTGCAGCCAATACTGATGCCTGCAACAACCTGATTTGGCGCACTTCAGTTCGGGTGGGTCGATGAGCCAAATCGATGCCTGTGCGCCAATCTAAAGGTACAGTAAGTTCCCAAATTATTGCAGGTGGTTTATGGATTTTTTTATGCTTTTCAGAAGCCAAAATTGAAAATAATGGGTGCTTGTGTATACAAGTCACATGGAAGTGTCCTGTGAAACCATTACACACAACGATGCACTCATTGCCGTCAATTCCAGTTGAAAGCCCTTAAAAAATCATAAACCATTGAAAGTAATTTGGAAACTTACGGTAGCTTTAGTTTTGTGCAGCCATCAGTTTGGCTCACCATCCCGTGCCAAATTGCAGTGTGGCAAACCAGTTTGGTGCAGATATCAGTTTGGGCTGCAACAGCACTGCATTCGTCATCATCAGCAAATGTCAAGTGAAAGGCTCGCAGTCTTATGTTTCCCAACAGCGACATTAAGTGATTGACGAACACAGGTGTCCTCAGCTTCTGATCGTTCCCAAAACACTGACTATATATAATACTACAAGGTATGACACTCCAGACTAGAAATTCCACGGATAATTCACTTCAGCCGTCCGTAACAAACACAAAACTCAATAAATTTACACAAAACAGAGGTTCAATAAACCATGAGGAATTGTTCTTTCTCCCAATACCATTTCCGGTATCTTGCTTCACAGAGTTCGCAAGAAATTCGCGGTCAAAGCACAAAAATGTTCCCAAAAAGCCCACGTATCGAGCCTCCTTGAACGGTTTGAGGTCAAGGACGGTACGGCAATTGACCTTTCGCAAGCTCCTACCCCTTGTGTACTGTCGACTAACAAACAATAAGTTTTACCCAGCAGCGCGTTGTTTGTCGGGTAAAATGGCAGCTTGGAAACGAAGGTGTGTCAATCACGCTGTGTTCTAAATGGTCAGTTAAGCCGTCACTCAAAATGCTGGCGATAGGTCAATTACCGATTTGTCACGGAGTGTCACGAGATCGCTAACACTAGATATTTCGTAAGCTTCCGTGATGAACCGGCCATTGCCGTCCATCCGTAACTCATCGGATAATTCCCTACCGTCCTTGACCACGAGTCGTCCAAGGAGGCTTGATGCGTGGGCTTTTTGGGAACATTTTTGTGCTTTGACCGCTAATTTGTTGCGATCTCGCTGGAGCAGGACACCGTGAAGGGTATTAGAAGAAAGAACAGTTACTAATGGTTTGTTGAAATCCTGTTTTGCGTAAATTCATTGAGTTTTGTGTTTGATATGGACGGCTGAAGTGAAGCACCCGTGAAATTTCTGGTCGGGAGTGTAAATAGTATTGCGGACGTAGGCAATGACCATCGCCTCTGTTGGCCCGAACCAGAGGCGATGCCGGAAGCTTTTCGGCGAATTATGCCTCGCACCGACTAAACCATCAAAGTCACATCGTTATAAATACCTTTTGCGCATAGAGAAACACCTTAGGAGGTTGTCGATGTGTTTAATTCCTTCCAACTCGAACAAATACTCCCGTTATGAAACTTTTTCTTCGAGCAGTCCCCATTTCAGTTCCCAAAATCGTGAAATCAACATTTTCATTTTTTTAACCAGGCCGAAGGTCAGAAGTTGCGGACCTACCGGCGAACTTTGAAAGCTGAAGTTCCCGCCCTTCGCGTACATGCTGCCGAGAACCAGCCGTGCATTTGCCGTGTTGTTAAACATTAAAATGTCAAATATGTGCACAAAGACTATGGTAAATGTCATATCAACAACATTTATTTTTATCAAATACAAACAATAATTCATTGAAATACAATCAGTTTCAAGTAACGCCAATTAAAGACATAAGTGGTGGCATTTTGGAAACGAACATTTGACTGACAAGACCGCAATGGCTCACCTTTGGCCTATTTAAAGATTGAGGTCATGAAGTCACATCACCTAGCGAGCGCGGTAAAAATTGGAGCGTGCGCAGTATAAAAATGGTGAGTTCACGATTTTTGGAACTGAAATAGGGACTACTCGAAGAAAAAGTTTGATAATGGGAGTATTTGTTCGAGTTGGAAGGAATGAAACACATCGACAACCACCTCAGGTGTTCCTCTATGCGCAAAAGGTATTTATAACAACGTGACTTTGATGGTTTAGTCGATGCGAGGCATAATTCGTCGAAAAGCTTCCGGCGTACAGAGCGCCTATAGCCTCTGCATCGCCTCTGGTTCGGGCCAACAGAGGCGATGGTCAATGCCTATTGCGGACGAAGCTGAGGACGCCTGTGATTGACGAATTGTGTTCCCACTTCCCACGGAGGAGAGTTTGTACTTAGGAATCCATAACGTATTGTGGCCCCTAAACGCCACTTTCCTAGTAAAATCAAATTAACACTTACAGGCATTATCCTTTTATCCGCAACAGCAACTCAGGCCATTTCCTCTACTAATAAACTGAAAATTCTTCCGCAGAAAAAATGTGGTTACGGAGAACATAAACACTCTGGATTTCATTGGCCAATCAAAGATACTGCGCTACCTGGTGGTCATCTTCGTGGGCCTCGTACCCAAGCCTCAAGATGGCGCTGATCGGTTTAGCCGTTTGCTCGTTGGTTCCCTGAGTGTCCGCAGGGGGGTTGAGGACACGCAGGTATCATTTAATTTTACCCCGGGAATTTTTTGTTCTCAGTACGGCTGGTTGAATTGTTAACAGGAAACGCTTTACGTAAGCAAACTGGCATGACTGATGGAGGAAGTGAAAACTTATGTAGATATAGTTTGTGGACTGTTGTTCAGACAAATCGGTGCTTAATGGGAATATGTTCAAGAAATGTGAATGGGAAAGTTGTGGTCGCCTTTTCCGTGTCCATTTTTCTACTGTCACTGACTTTTGTTTACGTTGCTGCCCTGTATTCACACAGCATGAATAACACACTGATTAATTCGTACACGCGGTTATTAAACAGAAACGATAGACATTAAACATTAAACTGTATATTACTGCAGAAGAGAAATATTTGCAGTAAAGAGAAAACTTCGGTTCGCAAACTCATATGTTGATAGCCTGAGGCTAAAAATCGTTCACAGCCCGCCATGTTCTTTCTTTGTTGTAAAGCTAACCAATGACTGCCGAGGTGGTAGTGATAAAACGTGTGCTGCTGAATAATATTTGCGTGTCTTCTACCCCTCAGCGGACACGCGGGAACTAGCGAACAAAAAGCCATTTGAGGCTTGGTTATGGAAAACAGAGACTGTAGAGAGGTGGGAAATCAAGTATGTCGGAAAACACCGGAATATGACTAGTAATATAACCTTGAGATTTTCTGCAGCATAATATAAGAATGAAAACTAATGGTATATTGCAGCAATTTAGGTCTGAACCATCGCAAAAACGATGTATTTTGATTCGAAAACAGATTATTTTCTATGAAACTATTAATAAAATAGAATTGAAAATAAGTACGCGAACAACCTTTATTGGAGTCCCTTTTTATTGTATTTAAGAAGCCTGTTTTGAATGAGCAGCAAACAGGGACGCGCCACGTAACACTTGTTCTCGTGACTTTCCTGTTACCCCCTTCATTTGTCATTCTTTG